>PVJO010003715.1:0-119261 GCA_004026905.1 Hystrix cristata | reverse complement strand
TGCCTTTGTGGGTGCTCCGTCCCTGTGGTCTATTGGCTGTCCACTAGGCCTACCTCCAACCCTTCGAGAAACCAAATATCAACATGAGTTTCAGAAGAGACAAGCCTGTTGAACCATAGCAAGACGTGAAACCAGATTTCCTTAGTAAAACCCAGAGCTCTTCCCAGATAGCTTGGCACATTTTAATACTTTCTTTAAACAAGAGAGAGTAAAGATTTTGTTTTTCACTTTTGTTAGTATTTTTGCAGTACATAATGATTACATTCATCTTGAGTTGGTACCTGTACATAACACATCTTAATTATTTTTACTTCTCCTTCCCATCCCCTCCACCTCTCCCTCCATATTTTAATATTTAATGATGATCATAGTGATGACTACAACATTCATTAAATGCTTGTGATGGGCCAGGGACACTGCCAAGCTTTGCACATATTTACAGCTCATTTACTCTTCCCAAGAATCCAAAAAGCCAAGTACAATACAGAAGCACAGAGATGGTGAAGAATTAGTCTAAGGTCACAGAACTACCAAAAGCTAAAGCCAGCATTTGAACTCAGGTAGTTCTACTCCAGAGCCTATGTTCTCACTTACATAAGGCCTCCTTGACCTTGTAAAGCAGTCCCTGTTCCAGAGTCCTTATAGAGTCCTTATTACACCATTACTAACCAGTGTGAGAGTATTTATCAGCATGCTGCACACCCATATATGACTACTCAAGTGACTTACTACAAGTTGCTATATATCGCCAAATGTCAGCTGTCTGGTGTAAGATGAAGATATACTTGCAGTAAGGGCTAAGTTAATTAACATATGTAAATGATCTTGCACACATTAGCCATATGATAAGCATTCATTAATCATATTTACTCATCAGACTGATATAATAGTTTAGTATTCAAAAATTACCTGGGGTAGGGAGGAGAGGATAATTAGTTTTGACAGGTAAGATTTGACAAGGCATTGCAGGAAAAGTAATAGTTGGGCCCTGAAGAATGTTAATAGATGAAGAAGGGCATTCTATGCAGAGACACCTGTAAAAATAAACAGACCCTTCTGCATGCTCCCCCTGCTTGGGAAGAATAAGAAGCACAGTATTGAACCCTCTCATGCAGGATTATGGGCACTTTGGTCCCCAAATCAACTATCCTCAGAATTTTTAAGTAGTTTACAAAATGCCCCCTCTGTACCCATCAAAATCTGTAATTCTCTATATGTGGGGACAACTGCTACTTGCCCATATATCGTTTATCTTTTTACCAATGCACGGTTACTTTTGTAGCGGCAAAAAAAAGCTCAGTCACTGCACTGTCCCTTTTGACCCTCTGTCCTATAGGCCTGAGACATTAATCCTTTTCTAATCACTATCATGTCTGTAGCCAGTGAGCCATCCAGGCCACAAGGGAAAGTGAACAGAGCTTTGGTTTGCAGCTGCATGGGAAGGGCTTCCTTATTTCCACCCTCACTGCTGGACTCAAGTAGACAGTAACTCATCTCCCATTAGCCGTACTTCTGTGACCTCTCTTGTCTGGTATCCTAGTCCTTCTTGAGGGTACAGAGAGTGGGCGAGTAAGAGCAAAGTACTTCTCTGGCAAAGCACGTATAAGGTCACTGGGGAAGAACGAACATTTCTCCTTTAGTTGATTCCAGAATCCTCGCTCCTGCTTTCCCCACAACTCTACTGCTGATGTCCTGCTGTCATGTTCCCACCTACTGTGTTTCTACTTTCCAGACTTTTCCTCTTCTCTGGCATATACATGCAATGTACTTCTCAAGGCCCACTTCCTAAGTGCCATTGATCTCTTAAACTCCTATGGCACTTACAACATGAATTTTATTAAAAAGTGGTCTTTCCAAAAACAATTGTCTAAAGCTTGTTCAGAAAAGCAACCTAACCTCCTGAAAAATCTGGTTTTAATTCTACTTATATCACTCTAACATTAACTGTTGTAATCTAAGTCTAAATTTATATTTTCATTAATAGTACATAAGCTACTCATTCTCCTGCAGCGACTGAGGTGATGGGCACATGAGAGTATCTACATGGGGCTGGGGGCAGCTCAGTGCTACAGTGCTTGTCCAGTGTGTTCTAGGCTCTGCACGCGATCCTCAGTGTTGAAAAAAAAATTACAGAAACATTCCTAAGAGCTCCAAATCACTATCCAAATGAGATATTAATATAGGCAGGTTTTGTATTAACAATGTAGGGTCAGAAGGAAATGCTTCCATTCACTCTCCAAACATTCCCTGAAATGCACAGACAATAGGTGGAGTAATAGGGGAAAAGTATCCAAAGTTTTTATATGCACAGGGGAGACATCACAGTATGAAAGTCATACATAAAGCTGAGTCTCCCATAAGGGATCAATGGCTAAGGTTTAAGTAACGTCCCAGGCTATAGAGAGAAATAGGGGCTTGGAGGGGGCTGGGTATTTAATATTTAATTATTGTACTTAATTTTTTTTTTTTTTTTTTGTGGTGCCGGGGATTGAACTCAGGCCCTTGTGCTTGCAAGGCAAGCACTCTAATCACTGAGCTAAATCCCTAGCCCCCTATACTTAATTTTTTTAATCTTTTTTTTTTTTTTTGGTCATAGTAAGGATTGAACCTACGATGCACTGAGCTGCACTCCAGACTATAAAATTTCTTTTCTTTTGAGACAGGATCTTACTAAGTTACTCAGACTGGCCTTGAACTTACGATCTTCCTGGTTATTTTTGTGTCTCTTTTCTCACCTCTCCTCTCTTCTGTCTCTCTCTTTTTGAGACAGGCCTATGTATTCCAGACTGGCCTCAAACTCTGACTCCTTCTGGTAGGATTACAGGCATGTACCACCATGCCCAGTTTATTTTTCTGATTTTTAAATAATGACATTTATAAGCATGGTCTTTTTTTAAATTTTATTTTTATAGGTACATGTTTGCAGTATATAATGATTACCTATCCCATAGGGAATTAGTACATGTACATAATACATCTTAATTCTTTTTTTAATCTCTCCTTGCATCTTTTTTTTTTTTTTTGCCAGGGGGAGGTGCTGGGGATTGAACTCAGGGCCTTGTGCTTGCTAGGCAAGTGCTCTATGATTTGAGCTAAATCCCCAACCCCTTTCCTTGCCTCTCTTAACCATGTTCTACTTGTACGCTTAAAATCTAAATTTAGCTTCATTGTTTATGCTAGATTCATCAGATACACCAGTCTCCTATACTTGAAGTTTCCAATTTTATTTTATTATTTTATTGATTTATTATTATTGTTATTCACTATGTCATTCAGGGTGGAGATGAACTCAGTATGTATTCAGGCTGCCTTCAAACTCATGGCAATCCTCCTGCCTCAACCTCACCTTCAGCCACACCTGGCTGACATTTCCAATTTTAAAAAAAATCACTTTTTAAAAATGAAACTGGAATTCTTTAACATTTTTATTTAAAAATATTTCTTAAAGTACTTTAGTGAATGTATATGTGAAATTCAGGAAAACACCAATCTTATTTAATAACAGGCAGTTTTTGAGCTTATGATAAACTTACTTCTGACCAAAAACATTGCAATTTCAAAGCATTTAAGTCTGATTTTTTTTCATAGTCTAGAAGTACAACTTTCTATGACCCAACCACCACTTTAAATCAGCTACAAGTGATATATTTGTTAAATCAACATATTGCTCTCTAATATATTTAACTCAATCAGAGAACTACAGTACTCATATAAATATTTGCTTAATAATTCTGTATCCTGGGAAGGAAAGAGATGGAGAGAGAATGGTTAACAAGTACAGGGGTATAGTTGGATAGAAGAAATAAATTCTAATATTCTACAGCACAGTAGGATAACTATAGTTGGTTAACAGCTAATTGATTATTTGAAAATAACAAGCAGAGAGGATTTTGAATGTTTCCAAAAACAAATGATTTGTCTGAGGTGAGAGATATGCCAGTTACCCTAATCTGATCATTACACATTGCGTACATGTATTGAAATGCTACCCTGTACCCAATTATTATGTGTCAGTTAAAAATAAAAGCATTTAAAAATAATTTATATCATTGTCTGCACCAAAAGGAAAAGCACTTAGTTATCACTTATAATGTGTCGATCACTATGCATATCAATTTAAATAGCCTGACCCTCATTATTTGTTGATAGTATATGTGCAAATATGCCTACTTATTAAAGTTTATTTGCAACTCCCAAATCAACACTTCATACTTTCATAGACCTAGGCATACACATGTGCAAAATGGCAAAAGAATTTGCGTTGCTGGTCAAGGCTTTCACAGTGAATTATATCCCTAGCCTTTTTTATTTTAAAACAAGGCCTTGCTTAGTTGCCCAGACTGGGCTTGAACTGGTGATCCTCCTGCTTTAGCTTCCCAGAATGCTGAGATTACAGTCATGTATCACCATGCCCAGTATGAATTTCCTTTTTGAGATCTATTTACTGTCTCGGTTTTCACATCTTTATACTTTCTGTTGATGATTTGATTGTTTAAAATGGCTCCCAAGCATAGTGCGAAAGTCTCCCCAATCCAGTGCAAGAGGCTGTGATGTGTACCCCACAGAAAGAATGTTAGGTAAGCCTCATTCAAGCTGGGGTTACAGTGCTTTTGGCCATGAGTTCAATGTCAGTGAATCAACAACTTATATTAAATAAGATGTCTTTAATCCGAAACACTAATAAAGCAAGTGTTATGGTTTGTGTCTAGATGTCCCCCCAAAGCCTCATGTGGTAAGAGATAGCTGGATCTAGAGTGTGTGATTACTAAATTGATCCACTGATCGGTTTGGCATCGTTCTGCTGGGATCAAGAATGTGAGACTGAGATTGGGGGTGGGAGTGCGGGCCTCCCGGGGGGCAGGTAGCCTAGATAAAAGATACAGGAAGAAGCTAACTAGCTGCTTGTTTGCATTGCTTATTTGCATACATTCCTTGCATTTTCCTGACTTTAGTTTGCGGCCGGTCGGCTGCCGGTCTGCCACGACACGCCGCCCTGCCTCAGACCCAGCGGACTATAGACTGAAACCTCTGCAGACTGTGAGCTAATAAACCTTTCTTCCCCTAACTTTGGGTGTCGAGTATTCTGTCCCAACAACAAGAGAAAAGTAACTAAAACAGCAAGTTTATGTAATTGATCTGGTGATGAAAATGTTGTGAATGGAGGCTCAGAGGAACAGACTCTGTGTTATCCCTCGGAGCAGTTACTCTATGGTAACTGAGTGTCTGAGGTGACTTTATTGAAACTAACTGCTGTGAATAAAAAGAATCAACTGTACGTTTGTCTATTTTTACGAGCTAATTTTTAAAAATAATTATTACAGAAGAATTCTAATAGATATGTAGAGAGAATAGTACAAGTCTAATCAATCCCCAAGGACCTGTTACACAGCCTCAACAATCCCTAATTCATGGGCCAGTCTTGTTTCCTCTTTACTTCCCCAACCCTTTTCCCCTTGGGGTTTCACACAAAGTAACTTCACTTGTAAGGAGATGACAGGGAGACAGAACAATAGAAAAACAAGCTTTTATATTCTGCTGGCTGGAAGCCGGGGCTAGCAGGCAGAGGTTGCGGGCCAGACTGAGGACTGTGGCCTGGGCAGCAAATGCTATGTGGCCCGTGTTTGGACTGTGGTGAACGCCTGTGCTCTCTAGGTTATATTTTCTTTGGCCTTTGTGGTCAGAGCTGTGGGCTACCTGCTGCAGTAGAGAAACGGATCTTCTGCCTGTGGAGAATAGGAACATCTCAAAGTGCCAAGAGGCTCACAACTGGGAAGAGCTCCTGGGCAAAAACTAAATCTAGGTGGTATCCCTTAAAAACAAGGTAGAATTTGCAATAAATTGTCCTGAACAGAAATCATACGGAGAAGAATTAACAGATGACTCAGGTCCCTATGATCCTACAGTATGCCAAGACAAATTCGGCTATCAAGTACATCCAGCCCCCAAAGCATATCTTATTCACTTCTCATTCTGGCATTTCCTGCAAAACACACACACACACACACACACACACACACACACACACACACAATTCTGCTTCTTTGTGGCCAGGCAGACACAGCAACTGAGGGCTAGTGAAGAGGAAGGTTGCATCTGTTGTTTGGGGGGCCACAAGGCCTGGGGAGCACTGAATCCAGTGCTCAGGATTCAGCAGCTGTGGGCATGCTGCCCAGGGAATGTCACGAAATGAACGTTGGTTGTCAGTATGCCTGGGGAGGTGCTGTGGTCTGAAGTGGGTACTCCCTTCAGGAGGGACTCCTTCATGTCTTGTTCCAGTTTGCACTGGGAAGAATTTAAAAAAAATCTCTCTGGCTCCCTTCACTAGTTTGTCCTGTCCTTTGTACTCATTCTTACTGAAATCCCATCCTGGCAGCTCAGGAATGGAATTCCTCAAGGGAATAAAGGCATTTTTCTGTTCTTGGAAGCTCAGGCTATTCACCTTGGAACAGGGAGAAACACATGCCTGGTGGATCTGCTTGAAAACAAGCACTGTCTTCCCCTCCCCCTTATGCACAGTGCAAGACTTGAGTAAAATGGCATCTAAGAACCATTAAAAAAAAGAAGAAATAAAATCAACCCATTGACGCTGGGTTATTTCAGGGTACCTTTTTATGTTAGGATTAAAGAAAAGGAACTTCATTTCATGCCAAGCAAAACTAGACCAAGAAATTTGGATGTTAGCTCTAGTTCTGATTTCTGGGAAGGTCAAAGAGTTTAATTTCATCTGGTAATATGGAACTTCAGCATGAATGACCCCATTTCTATTTTTAGTCTAAAGTATTGGGGTCTCATGCAGGAGCTTGGTCCAAAACAATGACCTTCTATAATTTTTATTTAGTAATATGAAAGACAAGGAAAGACCAAAAAAAACCCGTCACATATTAGCGGAGG
This sequence comes from Hystrix cristata, assembly GCA_004026905.1. Classification (NCBI taxonomy): domain Eukaryota; kingdom Metazoa; phylum Chordata; class Mammalia; order Rodentia; family Hystricidae; genus Hystrix; species Hystrix cristata. Next base: position 112,370 of record PVJO010003715.1, on the reverse strand, counting down.
TTAAGGAGACACGGTTTTGAAATATACCATGGTATTATGGAACAGAAAAAGAACATGAGTTGGAAAAGCATGCAAATATGAAGTCTGCAGATAATATTGTACCCATAACAACTTCCTTGTTTTGATAAATGTACCAGGATTGTGTAAGATGTGAACTTTAGGGGAAGCCAAGTGAGGGATATACAGAAACTCTGTTTACTATCTTTGCAACACTTCTGTAAATCTAAAATTACTTAAAAAATTTTTTAAATACCTGTTCACCCTAACTCTAGAGTTCCTACTTCAGCAAATAAGGTCTGTGGCCAGAGAATCTGTATTTGTAGTAAGTTCTTAGGAGCTGCTACTGTTAGCACCACGAAAATACTTGGAAAAACACTGCCTGAAAGAAATTTAAGGTTGCCCGATGTTTTTCCTGCCCTTTCCTTAAATTTTCCTCCAGTAAACATGAGAATGATTAAGAAAATCATTGACTTCTCTAGTATGAAAGAAGTTTATTTTTGGCTTTACTCAATGTCCTCCACTATTAGTTTTACCTTAAGCATAATGTAATACATAGAGATACCTTCTTTAAAAAAATGCATCCATCAATCATAAAATTGAATTTTCCAATGCTTAGTTCACCTGCTACATTATTTGAAAATAATAACGAGCCTTGAAAATGTGGTTAAAATATCGACAAAATTCAACAACGAGTTGGAATACTGCTAGGTAACAGCACATTTGGGAAATTATTGTGGATATAGTTTATTACTAACTAGTTATCTCTCACCAGTTTATTACTAGTTACCTCTCACTTTTTTCTTTCTTCCTTGACTTTTCAGCAGAGCACATGGCCACTCAGAATGCATTTTCCAGACTTCTTCCACTAAGTATTTTTAGAAAAACTATGTTGTGGTTATTAGCCAGTAAGCAGAAGTTGGAAATACAATTTCTACCTATGTTTAAGAGAAAAAGATGTGCTCCTGTGTGTGGTGGTGCACATCTGTAATCCCAGCATTTGGGAATTTGAGGCAGAAGGATTCCCGCGAGTTTGAGGTCAGCCAGGGCTACATAGTTGATGACCAGACTGAACTAAGTACATAGTGAGACCCAGTCTCAAAACAAAAACAAAAACAAGAACGAAAACAAAGAAATCTTTTTTCCCACTATGCTTTCTGTTGATGTGTGATTATGATGGTGAAGTGAAGCAGTCATATTGGGCCACAGGTGGAAGTGTCATGAAGATGTATCAGCAGGCAATACATAAAAGTGAGGGAAAACCTGGATAAGCCTTCTAGTTTTATTGCTTTCAGTTACTAGATTTTCATCAGTAGTTTTAGAGGTCAGATGACTAAGCAATATACTCTCATTAGCTTTGCTATAGATGTTAACAGTTGTCCAAGTTGTTTTTCAGGAACATCTAGGTAATTTAAACCTTTTGAAACCACTGACACCCCACCCTACCCTGTCTTGCTGTATTTTTTTTGACAGGTAGCTAAATTGCCCACAATGGGCTTAAACTTTCAATTTTCCTGTTTCAGACTCTCAGAGTGACGGGACTACTGGTATGCACCATCATGCCTGGCTCTGACCCCCAACGTGGGCCTGTGCCAGTGTTCTGATAGAACTTGCACATCAAAAGGCCAAAACTTCCTTCAGAGCATTTTCTGAACATGTGCCCTGTGAAAACGCCATGAAGTTTGATCATGCATGTGTAGGCCACTTGCTGACTTCACTTTTTCTTACCTCCAATCACTGTTCCCCATGGCTTTGACCACACTACTTCTTTGTCCCATAAAGACCCCTAAACCTTGATGTGAGGAAGGCGTATTTGAGACTTGACTTTCCATTTCCACTCACTTGACTGCACTATGAATAAACTTTCATTTACAGAATTTGTCATTTGAGTGACTGGCATATTGCAGGTGTGGCAGGCAAAACAGGCCTGGTTTGGTAACAGAAGCAACCTGGGTATCTGACACTATAGCAACACAAATCCTGGATTGTTTCCAGACTGCTTTTGTATGACAGAAAAACAGGCATCTATGTTAAGTTCCTACTATTTTGGACTTGATGCCACTTGGAACCTAAGTTGATACAAGTAGTTATCCAGAAGTTGTGTGGAATGGAACTCCCTTAGTAAGAGAACCAAAGCTGAGTGGCAAGTGGAGCTTGCTCTCTTTTTACCAAGTTTTGTGCTGTGCTCTGTCGATTACGAGGCTGATACACCTATGGCCTCGTAGGAGAGCATTATTTTATTTACTATCTTGATTCTGGAGAAGTATTTTCAAAAAATATTACCTACAGATTCTTGGAAGCAGTGGAGATAGCTTTAGGTGTACTTCAGAAAGTTGTAGGGGACTGCTGGTATAGCTCAGTGGTAGAGTGCTTGCATAGCATGTGCACTGCAAAAAAAAAGTTGATATTAAATAAAGTGTGTTTATATCTGAGGGTAGTTAGCACTTCATTCAGCAAGTTCTTTCATAAAGACCATAAGGAAAGAGGGAATCTGTTGAGGTGCAGGAATGAAAGAGAACAGATCATTAGAACACTATGTTATCAGGCAGTATTAGACAGATACGTGTTCTGGAGCCAGACTGTGTTCAGATCCCCACTCTCAATGACTAATTAGCTGTGTTATGTGGGTTTATTAAACTCATTGTTTGTGGGTTTTTGTAATAGCACTAACACACAAGATGCTGTGATTACTTGAATGAACATTAAACAGATAAAATAATAAATGTAAGCTATTACTACCATTCACTTAGCATAAAGTAGCTGCACCTTGCCACAAATTGTGGAAAGCTTTCTCTGTCCCAGGATTTGTACATATGAGTTTATTTAACTCATGAGGATGATAAGGCTTAGGATCAATGACCTTCCCAAGGTTATAAACTATTGCTCACCTAAAATTCAAACTCCGGTTAGATTGAAAGCCATGCTTCCAAGATAAATAAGAATCAAAGACAAGGTGGCATGTTTTCATGTGCTTTCTCTTGTATGTTACCTCTCAGTTTCCCACCTCAAAACTATAATGGAAATCTCTAAAAATGTGTGCATGGGATAGGAAGATAATCGGAATTGGAGCAATTGAAGAGCCACAACCAAGAGGGAAGAGGAGTCTTGTGCAGTACAAGGGTGCTCACTCTGGGACTCATGGCAAAGAATGAGAAAATAAGCTAGGTGACCAGACCTTTACAATGCCTCTTGCAAAGCATGGTGGTACACGCAAGCCTGTTGTTTCACCACTTTGGACGACTGAGGCAGAATTGCAAATTCGAGTCCAGCCTGGGCAAATTAGACAGATCATCTAAAAAAAAAAAAATTTTTTTATGTGCTGCTGAAGCGAGCACGTTAAAAAAAAAAAGTTGGATCACTCAGTACTGGGTTCAATTACCAGTTATGGAGGTTATGGGGGGTGTCTCTTGATGCTTGACATGAAAAGTTGCCACTCAAGGTTAAATTTCAGTTCTATTAGTCAGTACTTCTAAAATATTGTTGCACCGTGAGCTATAAGATTAGTCCTGTGATTTAGCAATTTTATACTTGCTGAACTGTATAGCTTTGAAGTATCCCCAAGGATTTGGCATTTAAATTATTTCCTTATATAGATTCCATGCAACATCTGTAAGACAAAGACATTTCAACAAAAATGTTAAAATGTTGCAAATGAGTTTCCTTTGCTTTTGCCAGTATGTAAAAAAGTAACTCACTAGTTTCTACTGCAACTTTTAACTGTCCTTTTTAGGACCAGGAAAAGTCTTGCAACTATTGCCTTTCCCAAGGTAACTCTAATTATTCAGAAAAATGAAATGGCAGTGTGTGATGGGGCACACCTGTAATCCCAGCACCGCCAGAGGCAGGAGGATCCTGAATTCCAGGCCAGCTTGGACTACACAGAGACCCATTTAAAACAAAACAATACAAAAAAACAAACAAAATACCCCAAGCACGAACTTGAGTGGAAGGAAACACAAGCCATAAGCTGGTGGCGAAATTTGACTCCACGAATTACGCTTGCTTTAAACTTCTCCTACGGTAGGCTGGAGGTTGGAGGCAGACAACACGACATTGCTTTTACACCCATCAGGGCCACAGCTCCAACCCCGGCACTTTCGCTCCACATGCACACGCGTGGAGACAGCCCGCACCCTGAGTCCAGAGCGGCTGAGTCACCCAGCCGCCCAGGCCGCCCTTGAAGGCCTCCGCCGCCGCTCCTCGCGGCCTCCGTCCGCCTCGCTCCCAGACGGGCGCCGCCCGCCCCGCGACTTTGTCAGGGCTCTGCTATCCCCGCCAGCGCCCGCCTCCCGCTCCAGCCTCTTCCTGCCCAGAGTGCGATGGAATCCTGTTCTGGCCGCCATCGGTGCCGTCTTCCCGAGCGCGTCCTGCCGCCTGGGAGCCGGACTCACGCGAGTCACCAACCAGCCTCCAGAGCTGACACGCGCCGAGGAACCAAGGCGCACGCGCCAAGCAGCCCGCCCGCGGGCCCTGCGCTAGTGACGTGGCGATAAAGAGGCGGGGCCGAGGTCGGCGGCGGGAGGGTGGGGGAGGAAGAGCGAGGTGATCGCGTACGTCAGAGTGGAGAGCGGAAGGTCAGGGAGGCTCGGAGCGGAAGTGAGACCAGGGACTCTGTCCGCCATTGTGGACCCGAGAAGCGGAGAGCGAGAGGGGGGAGAGGAGCGTGCAAGCGGAAAAGACGGGCCCTTGCCGCTGACTCCCGAGCGCGAGGCCCTGTGTTTGGTTCTCCGCGAGAGGCTGCGGTGCGGCGGCTGGAACAATCACTCGCCGAGGGCGGCAGCCAACTGCTGTGAGTGCACGGGGACAGGCCCAGGCGGCGGCGGCGGCGGTTCCTCTCGGGTTGCGGTGAAGAATGTCAGCCACTAGCGTGGATCAGGTGAGGGAGCAGAGGCCCCAGGCTCGGCGAAGGCCCGAGCCCCAGAGCTCCACCCTCGCGTGGGGCTCCGGCTCCTCCCCGCCGCCGCCGCCACCGCCGCCGCCGCCGCCGGCCCCATAACGGTGCCCCGGGCGCAAGTTGCTGCGGTCCTGCGGCCGGGCGGGCGGCCCGGCGGGCGCGGGCCCGGGAGGTGGGGGAAGGACCGTGCTTGGGGCCCGAGATGCGTCGCGAGGGCGGCAGACACCAGGCGCGCCCCGGAGGACCGGCTCCGAGTGCCGGTGGGAGGTTTAAATGCCGGGGTGGTGGGGAGATGGTGCTGTGGGGGATATGGTGGGTTTTACTCCTACGCGGATCGTTTTAAATAACTTATCTTTGATGTTGTTTTCGATTAACACACTTTTCCTTCTCTCCTCTTTTTCTTCTCCTTACTGCACCTCTCTCTTGTTACACAGAGACCTAAAGGGCAAGGAAATAAAGGTGAGTTTGGATTTTTTTAATGTTCAGTGTTGCCTTGATGCTATTTTTAAACTGTTTGACGGGTGTTTTGGTTTTGTTTTTTTAAAATGCAGGATTTAAAGAAATTCACTATAGCTAAGGTAGCCAAAACTTTGGTTATTTCTTGCCACGAAACCACTTCTATATAAAATACAAAAAAAAAAAAAAAAAGCTTTCTTAGTTATATTTCAGTTAAGCAGGTATCATAGTGAATGCAGTGGTATTTCTTTAGTTTTCCAGTTTATCTGTTACGTAACTTCTCTCACAGAGCTTTCTACACGTGTGGAAAATTAAGTATTTTCTTAAAGTGGACATTTTGTTTGACATATCTGGATTACACTGAAACATGTAATTCACGTAGTATTCCTGTCATGTTAATGAAAATCAGACTTAATCACTGATTCTGTGGAACTCAGTTGCAACAATTCAGCAACACCAAGAGGACTCAAATGAAAAAGAATGTAATCGTGTTATATAGTTCAGATTGCAGTGTGACTCAATCTGGTATTTTATAAAGAGCCGAGAAGTAAATAATTTGTGAGGTTTCTGCTAAAACTATATGATGCACTTTTTAGTAAAAGTACTATAGCACCTAAAGGACTCAAAAAATAAGTGTATTTTATTTTTAATATGGAACAGTGTAATCAGCTGACTGAAACGTGACATTAATCATATGACATTAGTATAGAACAATAACTGTTTTCTTGGGCTAGTGCCAGTTAACATTACAGTGAATTACATATTTATAATGTTTATAATAGGGCTTGAAATTACACTAAAAAGAATTATATATCCTGTGGTTTTGTTTCATTACCAAATTCTTACTTAGAAAATAAGGTCTTTAGTAGCCTTTTAGCGATAAACTTAATGTTTTTATTGGCATTCTTTAAATTCTCTGGGTTTTTATTTCCCATTGCAGATTTGGTTAATTTGAGAAGAACTGGTTCTGTATACATAAATCTTTATGTTGTGCTGCATTTCACATAAGAATTTGTACATATCAGATATATGGTACTATGTTAGGTAACAAATTTATTGTTTTAAGGATGTTTTCATTCAGTATATAGACATTTAGAAAATTTGATTTTTAGAATTTCAATTTTATTTTTAGAATTATTTTCTTGTGTTATAAGCATAAATCTCAGATAGTTTTAAATGAATTTTTAAAGATTTGTAAGATTTAAAGAAATGATCTATTAATTTCTTTTTTTATTAGTCTGCCCACTAGGAGGTATATAGACTTGGAAATATATGAAATCTGTGGTTATTATTGCCTAGCGTAAATTATTTTATCCTAGATCTGTGGGGAGGTGGCACTTTGCAAGGCTATTTGAAATGCTAAGTGTTTTGTGTTACCTGCTTTAAGGTAAGTACACAAGTTCCATGAAGTACTTAATTTGTTTGATAAAATATATAGATCATTTAGAGCATTGTAAGCTAGTAGTAAATTACTGTAAGTTTGATATATAACAATTTCATTTCACTTAGGTATGGCCTGTTGATATCTTTTATGTTATAGATATATTATCTGTAATCTACATCGCATATTGACTATTGGTATTATGATATGAATTAAAAACTACATACTGCCTATAAATATTTCCCACTTATATGAAATTTTTAGTCCATCATTATCACTTCTGATCATGTATTTAGATACACATCCAGACTATTTGGCTGGTTCTTTATTCCAGAAATTTTTCTTTTCCTGGGTTCAGTACATGATTTCATCTAAAGATAGGATGATGGACTGGGATTTCTTGGAGTTCTTGATTAATAGTACTGACTTGACAAGTGAGCTTGAACATTCCGCACTTTTTTGTCACAATTTCTCCCCTATAAAATAAAATCCTATTATGAGAATTGGTGGTTTTTACTATAGTTATAGTATCCATTGCATTTTGCTGGATTTCTTTTCACTTTCTGAAGGAAAACTATTTGTATGGAGTCTGCAGGAGGAAAAAAGTGTTACTAGCCTAGAAGTATTGGTAATCACTTAAGTTTCTGCAAGTACGCAAATACACATGTACATTACTTGTGTTTTATGGCTCTGCAGGGAAAATTATAAGGACAAGTCAGCACCACCAATGAACTTACACTGTGTATAGTTGAGAGAAACTTTTCTAACTTATGTGACTTTATTTTCAAGCTAGTGAAATTGTTTTATTGTAATTCTGTTTACTTTTGTCAAGCAGAAGGTATGGGTATTTCTTTTGAACTTTAGTATTCTAAGAATATGAGTAGTAATTTTGACTTCAGAATTTAGCAAGCTTATGAAAAATATGCGTCCCTGGGAAGTTGTTGTCACTTAAAATTTTGAAAGCATAATCCTTTTCACTTGACTTAATATAATTTCAGAATGCTGTATTTCCTTTCTGAATTGTCTTCAGTTGACACTTTTAGCGTAATACAGTGCCTGGCTTTAATGCCTTTTATTTCCTCCTAAGTGTTTTTCTACATTTCCTTAATGACTTTGTATGCTAAAGGAGCAGTCAGTGTCTTTGTTAAGGGAAAAATACTTTTGAAGTGTAATTCTAGGTTTACTTGTTTGTAAGTTGGAATTCTTCTTAATAGATTGTCCCTATGTGAAATGTCAGAACTCTATTATGCATGGCAAGGGTAGTACCAAAAAGGGTAGTTGAAATTCGAGGATAATTATTTACGTGTTGGTTCATAAACTTTGTTTTTGTTTTCCCCCGATCCATAACTTTTAATACTGACTTTATATTTTTACTTGTTAACGAGTAGAATTTTTTGCTTGTGAGAATAAAAGCATGCTGTGCCTTCACTTGCCAGTAGAAGTGTTGGATACCATCTTAGGCCTTGCTTCCTCCTTTCTCCTATCCCTTACATTTATAAATAAGCAAATACATAGAAGAGGATTTATCTTTTTTCTTCTCCTCCCAATATTGTTTTATGCAACTGCAATTTAAAAGAATTAGGTTGAATTTGGCTAGGTTTTAACATTTCAGGAAAGTAGTTGAAAATGCCTTATAGTTTGGCAATATTGTGTTGTGTTCTTTCCCTGTCCTTTCCAGAAATGATTTCAAAGCACTTCACTATCATTATTTTAGCCTTCATTTTATTACTAATCTTCACAACATTCCTTTAAGGAGATAGAGGGTATATGGTATTGTCGCTGTTTTTGTAGGTGGGAAAACATGATGCACACATCTGTTGACTTTCCTAACTTGATGTAGTCAGGACCAGAGCAAAGAATCACCTGGCTTCTAAGGCCCATGTTCTATCATTGATTTGACTCTGCTTCATAGAGCAGAGGAAACAGGAGAAGAATCATGTAAGTCATCTGTTCTTTTTTCCCCTGAAGAACTTTAACAGACTATGGAACTGACTTGGATTTAATTAGCATTTAATGGCATTCAGTCTCCAAGACATTATGTTATCATTAAATGATGTTTAAAAACTAAAGCCTTTAGAAGACAGTTGAGTTTTTTAAAAGAATCTGAAACTCAAGGATTAGTTTGGAATCTAATTTAATGCAAGTTGCTGGTCACAATATGTGAAATACATTTAACTGAACATTTCTTCCTAGGTTGACTTACTCTTTGTGTTTTAGGACTTCTAAGACGTGCATACAGTCATTCTAAAGTAACATTATATTTACTTAGTATATACAAATACTTCAGTTGTTCTTGGTCTTAGCCTCTTAGAAAAGAACAAAGAAATGAATAACAGTAGTATGAGAACATCAGGGTAAATTTTAAGTAGGTACTTCTTGACTGTAGTAGCAGTATGAAGCAGAATACCTGAGAATCTAGTCTATACAACAAATAGTTATAATTTGATAATGATTAGCTGTTTTTTCTTTCCGCAATGCTGAGGATTGAGTCCAGGGCCTTGTACATGGTTGGCAAGTGCTCTAACACTGAGCAACAACACCCCCAGCCCTGATTAACTGTTTTAACTGTTGGCTAATATGTACTCGTGTAATTGCCCAATATTGAAGTTTTTATTTATTTATTTTTTCAAGAAGTAAAAGACCATGTATTACTACCTTTGATAAAGTAGGTAAAGCCAGAATCTCTTGGGCTGAAGTGATTAAACCTAGCTTTAAAATGGCATGGATACAACCTAAGGCACCCTCTTCTTTGTGGGGTACATTCTCAGCTCCAGCGCTGATGCAGCCAGTATCAAATACAGTTAAACCACCTTAGTGGAGTCAGGATCAAGTTGTCCTTCCAGTTGCTGTCTTAATCTCTGAGGGGTAATGTATCATAAGAAATCCACTTTGAAGGCTTCACATAATAGCACCGTCTTTAAATGCTGCTAATCACTGGATGGCAGAGAACTAAGGGATTTCACAAATTTTGCTTCCAAGCCCCTGTTAACTCAATATTACACTTTAGATGATGTGAACTTATGGCAAGGAGGTAATGAAAATGTTCCTTTATAGCGGAACACACAACTTAAATTCATCACCCCAACAATAATTTGTAGTACTTTGTGCCATTGTAGTTTTGAGTACAAAATCTTTGGATACTGAGTTTTTATTCTAAGAGATAGGCATTGCTTAGAAACTTCTAACTTTTTTCATCTCACATGTTTCAGTAGTACACAGTATTTATGTAGTACTACCACATCAAGTTGTACCTTAGTAAGAATTGTTTTCATGGTGCTAATGTCATTTTTACTCATATTTGGATCTTGTAATATTTAGAGTGATGATAGCCCAGATTATTGAACACTGTCATTTAATACCCAGATGACATGAAGTAAGTGCTATGAATAACCTCCTTGAAAAAGTAGTAGTCAGAGGGTTAGAGAGATTAATCCATTACTGGAGATCACTTATCCTCTTGGTAGAGGACTTTGAATCGAAATTCAGGACTTTGTTTTGCATTCTTTGCTCAAAGGCACTTCTGAGACAGTGTTCAGAGAATAACTGTAGAGCATTTATTTATGGAAATGATCTCTGAACAAGTGTGGCATTCTAAGTTATTCTGACTTGTTTTCTCAAGTGTTTCAAGACTAATCATGGTTATCTTTGGTGTCTTAATTGTATTTTTACATTCATGTGAAAATCTATGTGGTAGTGGGGATTGAACCCGTGACCTCAGAACATTTTTAACACATGTTCTGCCACACACTCATCCAGTCTTCATATTTTTTAGTTTAAAATGAAGCCCTTTAGATGTTTCATAGTTAATGTTTATTCATTGTGATACTGTTTCAAGTAGGCGGATTTTAGCCACTTTCTTTAACTGGAGACCTTAAGATATTTATTGGAACTTTAGATTAAAAGTAGTCACCTTATTTATTTCCCTTTATCAGATTCATACATTTTATAAAGGTAGAGAATTTTTGGGAATCTCTCAGTTGTCTACAACAGTACTTGAAATTGTTATTTTAGATTCAAGTATAGCATACAAGGAACTCTTCCAACATTTTTATGTTACTTTTACTCACTACAATGTTGAAATAGGAATATTTAAGTTTTTGGTATAGAGGGTAACTGGCTTGTATTTATGTAACCTTTGGCTTATATATAACAAGATTTCTAAGTTTTTTGTGGCGTATAAATAATTATCTTTAATAAAGCTTAACCTTAAGAAGGTTCCAAATGAGAAGAGTAAAGAATTCAGTATTACTTTTTCTGAATTGGTTTGAAAAATACTGAAAATGTTAGGTTGTGCCATGAGTTTCATAAGTTACAACACTTCTAATAAAAATATATGTTTTAGTTTCAGTGCAGAACGGTTCGATTCATCAAAAAGATGCTGTAAATGATGATGATTTTGAGCCATACTTAAGTAGCCAGACAAATCAGGTAAGTTTTCTGCTGGCTTCGGATTTTAGGAAGTTAAACTTTTTTTTAGTATTAACTGATTTTTCAGTTAAATACTTCAGTTGGCTGAAACTAACCATATCATGAATTAATTCATCTAATGTACCTTCATGTGGGAGATAACAGTTGTAGGCTTATGATGCAGGTGAGTTCTTCTTTAGAGTTTATAGATAGCTGAAACTAGATTATGAAATGAAAAATATTTGAAGATGAGCATTATGTTTGTGTACTATGGCTAGATGGTTTTAAGTGTTGAAATAATTCAATCTTTTAATATTACTACTATAGTTTTATAACTAAAGTGAAAAGAAGACTTAATTAGCAAGAAATATATATGTAGAGAGGGGAATTCGTTTGCGTGAAATTTGGGGTAAAACACAGTTTTTTATTTTTTATAGTGCATTACAATTTGAATTTTATTGAGAATTACCACAAATTTTTTTATAACTTGGTAATGTTATGGTGTAGAATTAAGGATTGTATAAACACTTGTTTCTAGGTGGTGGATATGGGGATTCGTTAGCTCAGTTACTAAGCAGTAACTGGTAGTTTTTGTTGTTGTTGTTGTTTTATTTTTGGTGCAGGGTTGAACCCAGGGACTCATATATCCTGAGTGCACACCACCACTCATCTGGAACCCCAGTCCCTAGTGGCTTTTGAGGATTTGTGTCTAGAGATAATTTAAATGTTGAAAAAACAATAATGCTATAAAGTATCTGTATTCCTTTCTGATTTACTAAAAGTATGTCACTGCTGGAAGCAAATTTTAAAAGAAAAATTTCAGTATTAACCAGTTTGTTTAGATCATTCTGAAATGAAAGTGGTTTTGTAGTTTTGCTTAAGAAAAGATATGTGGAAAATGGATTCTCTGGTTTTAACAGATTTTTAAAAGTTTGACAGTTCAAGGAACCAAGCAAGTATTACTATAGAACGTTACAGTTGTAAAGACAATTTGACCAAAAAGTAATTCCCCAGTTTTTGGAATATAGAATTACTTTTACCATTTGGGACAGTGGTGGTTGTGTTCTATCTGATCTGTCTCTTGCTTATTTCTTCTTAACTACCCCTCCTGTCTGATGAGCAACATTCTAGCATACATTGGAGGAGAATAAGTAAATGAGAAAGAATAAAAACTGATGATAGAATCTGTGAATGTTTGGCTACTCTGAAAGAATGAAAAAAATTGATTTCAAATTAATCTTTTTAATATCAATTACAAATTTACTTCTACCTAGGAGCTGCGAAAAAATATAAAATATATAAATTTTTTATAAAAATGGTTAGGGCTATGAAAGTAGAAGATCAATTTTAGTGCAAGTTTTAAATATACTTTTGTCATATTTTGGCCCATGAATTAATCTCAGTTAACATTCCTTATGGCACTGATTCCTAGGTTTTTTGAGAAATTCTATTGTGAATTATAGTAAATGTTCCCCTAAAAAGGCCTCTGTAAGATAGATTTATAGAGTTTATTTGTGCTAAACAATAGGAATTTTTTTTTGCTATTTGAGTTCATAGTTTATATATTAAAACGTAAAGTGAATTTCTGAGATGAGGCTATGGTAAGAAATTCCCCAGACTTAAATTCACACACTATTTTTAAGGAATTTTAGTAGACTGTAAAAGATAGTTTGAGAATTGCTACTTGAAAGAGTCATCTTATTTGTTTTACTTGGTAACCAATACTTTACATTTCTTCATTATTTGTCATAAGGAGTTACAAAGGTTTTTGTAAATCTAAAGTGGTACTTCATGGGCTGGATAGGGGAGTCAAGAGGAGGGTTTCTGGTATGGTAACCAGAGCTGTGCTGTTTTATTTTTTTTTTTATATATTGAAATTCTGTATAATTTTCACTTCTAAAAGATATTTTTAAAAGTGTTGGAAGATCATTATTTATTTAAAATCTTTTTTGTGGTATTGGATTGAAACCTGGACTTCATGCATACTAAATGGACACAGTACCACTGAGCTACAGATCAGGCCCCCAGAAAATCATTAATTTTTGAAGAATGCTAAAGCATGTCTTAGTAGTAAGACCAAATGATGTTTTCCTTTGCGTCATTGTTGCTTATGAGGGGGAAAATAATTTTTAAAGATTTGTTTTGACACGATATACATACAGAAAGATTTAAAAATTTTAAAATTATTTAACTCATTTAAATCAATGTACTTATGTCTGATTTGAATGAAAATTTGAATGTTTCATTCCAATAAAACTATACTGTGACTGGGGATTTAGCTCAGTGGGTTAGAGTGCTTACCTAGCAAGTACAAGGCCCTGAGTTTGATCCCTGGCACCAAAAAAAAAAAAAAAAAAAAAAAAAAAAATTATAGCTAACACTGAATAGTTTTCAGCAGTTGTGTTATCATGGTACTAAAAATTCTAATGATGCATATTTTTATATTTTAAAGAGCGCCTTTGCTGTAGAATGTTAAAACTAGGTTTGTTGTAGGAAAAAACTGAGTATCTGAACTCTTACAGTAAATTATGTAAGAAAGTTATTCACAATTACCTAGATAAAATGTAACATTTAATTTTTTAAGGAGTTATAGCAAATTAGTGAAAACTGGAATTACTGCTAAAATGTCTCATGTGATTATTGACTGGCTCTAAAATTACATGAATATATGAAAGTTCCTTGAATACTGACCTAACTGAAGCAATTGCTTAGTAAAATTTTTTAAAATTACATATACTTTTTGCTGTTAAAATGAAATCCTTTGATCTGGGGATGTAACTCATTGGTGGGATGCATGCTAGAGGGTTTAGGTTCAACCCCAGTAATGCAAAACAAAACAAAAAAATCAGTCTTTATATCTGGTTTAATATTACAAAAAAATTTAAAAATGAATCTTTCGCTGGGAAAGGTATTTAATATTTTTAGATAATGATTTAAGTCATTTTTATATCCTGAGATCTCATTCAGATCAAACCTGTGTTAAAATAAACTGTTGGTATCGCTCCTGGGACAGCGTATTTCTTCTGTTTTTCTATTTTTTCTATTTTCTTGGTGTTTAGTTTCTTCGCTTGTTCCCTTCCTCCTTTCATTTCCTTTCTTTTCCTTTCCCTCCCTTCTCCTCCTCCTCCTTTTGTCTGTCTCTGTCTCTCTCTCTCTATCTCTCTTTCTTTCTGCAGTACCTGGGTCAAGCTCAAGGCCTTGCGCATGCTAAGCAGGTACATTCCATCCCTCTGCAGTGCCCCCTCCCTTTTTGATAAGTTTAAGTAAATGTCAGTCCTCCAGGTCTTAAAATTAGTTCTTTATGGTTCTTCAGAGTAGTTTGGTGATTAATTTGAGAAACTCATCTTTCGATTATTGTTAAGATGCCATGTAATTTTTAAATATAAATTTGAAGATAAATTGGAAAACCGAAGTTGGGGTAAATGATCCTAGCTATGTTTATCAGGGAAGTATAGAGAATTAAGAAAATAAAGTAGTGTTTTAATTTTATTTTTTGTTTTCCCATCACTATCCTTACCTTTTTCCTTATCCTCTACCTACTAGAATGATTTCTTCACTGGTAATGTCTTACTTCCATTCAGTAGTCTTAAAATTCACATCTGATTTGTCACTGTTACTGTTGATAAGAATTAACCAGTTTCATGACAGTGGGTGCATTTGTTATCCAAATACCCTTAAAGTGACTTTTTTTCTTTACCCTATATTTTGCCACCTCTCTCTAACACCTGGGAAAATAGGACTTATCATTTCCTGAAAATGTAAATATTTTCTAAGTATTTCTTTTATCACCTTAATCTTTGCATTTATATATATGTTTTATATACAAGTTTGTGTACTCATGGGCACTTGTACTGCTTCCGCTGTGAGATCTTTTCGACTTCTTAGTTACTTGATCCCTCTTCTTTGTACCAAAGCATTTTATTTTGCTTTCCTTATACTTCAGTTACCTATTGGTTTATAGAGTGTATGTCTTCCTCACTATGCTTGTGAAGTTCTTCAGGCTGTGTACTGTGTTCTAAATATTTTTGTTCATAGTGACTGGCATACTGTCTAGCACAGTGGAAATTCCTTTAGTATTCATTAAATGAATGGTTTAGATTATCTGATAGAGTAAGAGAATGAAGAATCATGGCTGAAGAAATACTCAGTTTTTTTTAATGACACATTTTTTGAAAAGTACAATTATAGAAGAAAGTATAAACTATAGTGAACATCAGTTTTGCTGTTAATTCAGAAATGAGGAATTTTTTAAGTACCTCAGGCTCTTAATGGAAGAGTTTTTCATTTTTCTCTGTGAAGAAATGCTTATTACTGATATATAATACCTTGATCACTTTTACTGAACTTCTAAAACATACTCTAGTTTTTTTGTTAGACTTTGGGTAGTTATGAAGTAAAATTGGATATTAGCTTATTATAGCTGAAAGGTACAGTTGAAGTTATAATTGAGGTGTATGGAAATATGCTCAGGTCAGAATAGTTGTGATGAACTTTATAGTTCAGGTTTTTTCTGAATTAATAGAAGGATAATTGATTTATATCACAAGGATAAAGAAGAAAGATTTTTAAATTCTACAGAAGTACTTTTAATTTTTTTTTTTTTAACATTTTAGTGTTTGTGCTAGGGAAACACACTTAAGTTAAAGGCTTGACCTGGTTATAGCACTTTGCAGTTAATTAGTTTCTTTAAAATCTTCATAGGTTGGGAGTGTGGCTCAGTGTTAAAGCATGTGCTTAACGTGCCAGAGGCCTTGAGTTCAATCCCCCAGAGGGAATCAACTTCCCAGCTGTACAGGAGGTATTTTCTGCATTTTATCAATGAAGAAATTAAATGACCTATGGACTGACATAGAAAGCGTGAAAGTGGCAATGTAGTAGTGCGTACCTGTAATCCCTGCACTTTGGGGCAACTTAGTGACTTAGCAAGACCCTGTCTCAGAATAAAAAATGAAAAAGAACCTGGGGATGTAGCTGAGTGCAATGACCCTGGGTTCAGTCCCCACTACTGGGCTGGAGGAAAAAAGTGGGAAGGTAGAGAATTGACCACATATACTCTAAACTACAAAGCCATAGGTTTGAAATCATATTATGTACATAGTGATTAATTTACATTTTAAAAAGAAAGTTAAATTGTATCAATATGTAACTGTCGTTCATTGACTATATGTGTCTTTGACACTGTACTGTGTCTTTCTCTTTTTAAAAACAGTTTAGTTGCAAAAAGTTTCAAATGTAAAGAATGAAAGACTTTTATTTTTTGTTTTTGTTTTTTTTTTTGTGGTGCCGGGGATCGAACTCAGGCCCTTGTGCTTGCAAGGCAAGCACTCTAATCACTGAGCTAAATCCCCAGCCCAAGAATGAAAGACTTTTGGAGTAGACAAATCTATAACTCTTATCTAGATTTTGCCATTAACATCATGTTTTACCACATTTTTATACATCTTTGGTTGTTTTTCTTTTATGCATTTAAAATTAGTTTCAGACTTGATACACTTCTGCAAATAGTTCACCATGCTTTTTAGTAGTGTTAAATATTTATTTACAAGTTTTTTTTCCTTCTGAAGTAAAAAAAATTTTTTTTTTTTTTTTTTGGTGTTGGGGATCAAACTCAGGGCCTTCTACTTACAAGGCAAACACTCTAACCACTGAGCTAAATCCTTAGCCCCTGAAGTAAAATTTGACATATAAAATGCACAAAATATGTACAGTTGGTAGCTTCACAAATACATGCATCTCTGTGACCCAGGCCAACATCCATATACAGGATATGACTCATTTGTAAGTTTTCTCTTCTTGAGTTCAATTCTGTACTGACCTCTAGGCAAATGTTGAGCTGTAATGTCATTTTTATTGTAGATTGCAAATTCATTATTGCATAGATTTGTGTTCAAAACAGTGTTAAAATTTATGGGTGCAGTATGGAATAATTATATCAAGCTAGTTAACCCTTTTATCTTCTCAGATATTTGACAGTTTTTGTGGTGAGAATGTTTGATATACACTATTAGCAATTTTGAAATGTACCATAGAATATAAACTAAATTTACCACAGTGTGTAATAGAATTCACAAACAGCAATTGTATTCTTTCTGAAATTTTTATATCCTTTGACCATCATCTCTTCCACACCCCTGATTTCGAGTCCCGTTCTATTCTGGTTCTGAATTTGTCCTTGAATCCACATATAAGTGAGAATTACAATATTTGTCTTTCTGGTCCTGACGTATTTCACTTAACATAATGTCCAGTTTCATCCATATTGTCAAATTTTTTTCGTTTCTGAGTAGTAGTTATCACATTTTTAAAATCCATTTATCTGTTGTTGGACACTTAGATGTATTTCCTGTCTAGGCTATTGTGAATGGTGCTGTAGTGAACATGAGAATGCAGACATCACTGATTTAAGATCTTTTGGGTAACTTCCTAGAAGTGAGATTGCTGGATCTCTTTATTTTCTTTAAGAGCTGAGAAAACAATTTTGGATTTAATTAACTTAGCTTCTTTTATAAGTAATAAGTACCTGGGTTGGGATTAGAACCTAGATACATCTTGGTTTCACTTGAACCGTATTCCGGATTACATTTTACTACTTTTATGATGTAAGTAATGGGTCTGTTGATCTAGTATCGCAAGTATGTTAATCATTTATACATAGTAATTATAGTTACTTTTTTTTTGGATATGGGACTCACACTATGTTGCCCAGACTGATGGGCTCAAGTGATCATCCCATCTCACCACTCAGTCTTCCTGAATGCTGGGATGACAGGCATGTACCACTGCCCTGCTTATTGTGTTGTTTTTATGCTTATGTGTTACTATTATTTTTTCCCTTTTAAGTTTTTGAGTTGTGGGGAAAATAGGAAGTATCTCACACGACTCTATGAAGGTAATGTATCTTCTTATGTACTTAGTACTATGTTTCATTGTTACTGAGCTATTTCCAGATCATGAACAGACTAGTTTAAATGGACTGGGCATAAATTAAGTTGGTTACCTCTGTCATTTTGAGGTAAAACATAGAAGTAAGTTCTGAGTTGTTACTATCAGAAGGGAGGTAAAATTCTGTGTCTCTTCACTAATTTAGATTTTCAACTTAACCTGGCAATTTGAAATCGGTTTTATGTTCTGTGAAATTTATTGTTAATTTACACTTAATGCAAAAATTACAGTTGAAGTGCTAACTATTCTTTTTTTCTTTTTGTGATTTTGGGACTTGAACCCTGGCCTTGTGCATGCTAGGCAATTGGTCTTACCCGAGCTATATCTCTGTCCCCTATACTGTTGTTAGTAGCAAAAGCCTTAACTTTTGAAAGATTGCTTAAGTTACTTTTATAGAGCTATAAAAAAAATTCTCAGTTAGCTAAAACTCTTGAAACAATTGGGAAATAAATGGCCAGCATGACCGTTTTTAAACAGTATGTTCAAGGACTGGAGGTCAAATAACACTTTGAAAACTTTGTTAAATTTACATGGGGTTTTTGTCAGTGACTTCCCTGCCCATATTAGGCACTATAAATACTTTTATTTTTAGCAGATATTTTAGTGATCAAATTTGTGTATGTCTATCATTGTCTTTCTAAAGTTTACTCATTGATTTCTTCAAGTATTTTCTTTAAAAGCTATTGTTGGTGTGTTTGAGCTCTCCTTGGTCTTTTCTTTGTAGTCGTATTTATATATTTAAATAGAGCAGTCAGTATTTCTGCAATGATGCTACTGTTCTCGTTGCTTCAAAAATGCTATTAATTTGTAATAATATTGTGAGTGTGCTTTGGATATGTTTTTCTTGATAGTAAGGAATGTTCAGGTAAACTAATAAATTGCATGAATGTAATGTTTTGAATATTGTAAAATATACTTAATACGATGAGCATTTGAAAAGTAATGATTTGTTTTTCTTTAAACAGTAATAAGTGACAGATGTAGTTGGTGTGGTTTTTTTTTTTTCTTGGAGGTCAGTAGTGTGTGTGCTGGGGATTGAGCCCAGGGCCTTCATTTTGAGCCATATTTCCAGACCTTTTTATTTTTATTTGGAGATTGTTTACCTTAGTTGCCCAGGCTGGCCTTGAACTTGAAAGCCCCCTGTCTTAGCCTCTGGAGTAGCAATTTCAAGTTAACCTTTGTCAGAGTTAATTTAAATGTTGTCTCTATTTGGTTCGGAAGTTATTTCAGTTTTACTTAAAGTCAGAGAGTCATTTCAAAAGACATTAATTTTCTTGTAGAGAATGAGCGGTTGTAACTTTTGGGTAGTGTATCACAAGTAGCTAAGTAATAATAGGGTCTGGAGTGTATAGCTCTTGGTAGAGTAGCCCTGGACTGGATCCCTACCACCAAAATAAATCAGAAAAAGGAAGGGCAAAAAAACACACGGAAGTTTTTAATATGCCTTTTTAAAAGTGATTAAAAATTGAGTTCCAAGTAGCATGTATAGTGTTGTTACACATTTATATTGATAGGCTTTTTTTTTTTTTTGGTGGTGTCAGGTATTGAACCCTGGGCCTTCCCCATGCATGACTAATGCTTTATCACTGAGCTACACTCCTAATCAGCCCTTGATACATTTCTTTAGTTGAAAAGTACTCATAAAATAGTTCCAAGAATGTGACAGCAAACAAATAGAATAAAAGGAAAAGAAAAAAATTGAGTTAAGAACTTTTATTTCAGGGAATTTAGAATGTCTATGTAAATTAAGTGAATAATCAGTCCTAAAAATATTGGTCCTTGTGAGGTAGCATCAGTTTTCTTAATTTCTTTTGCCTTGCGTAATTCTATCATTAGACCTTTTGAAAAAGCATTTTTCCACTTTTAAAAAAAATTTTTTCCCTTTTCATAGGAAATCCTGAAAGTATTTTTTCACTGACTTGTAACAAATTTCATTGTTATCTTCATTAATAGAACTTGGTGTCTTGATTTTTTTTTAGCACATATCTAAAGGCATGATTAATACTCAAAATGAAGGTAGATTTAATTGTAATTCTGGAATAAAATTGTATTTTCTATTTCTAAATTTAAAAACTAACAGTCAAGAAAATAGCTTATTGTGTAAAATTTGGAAAGTAGAGGGGGATGTAAAGAAAAAGGGCTTCCATTATCTTAAGAAACGAAATAAGGATTCTGTTTTATTTCCTTTTGAAAATGAACATGGCAGAGCAAAACGTAAACAAACCTGGATCGTGATGTGTGTAATCTTGAATCTTTTTCTTAGAATGTGAGCAATTCTCCGTTTTATTTTTTCTTAATGAAAGTACACAATTTAATGCCTGAACTGAATGCTACCATGAAGAGTAATTGTCCTGTTTGATATAGTTTCCAAGTTTATCTAATTCTTGAAGGTAATTTTTTGATACATCAATTGCTTAAAATAAAGCTAGCTGTAAATGATAGATAATTTTGTACCTGTAAGTTTGTGAATCCACATTTTGTGTTTTGGCAGTATGACAAACACAGTATATCAAACAAAAATAGTACCCCATTTCATTCCTACCTATTCCTCCTAAAAAGCCCTGTGATTTTATAATAAAAATTTTAAAACACGAATACTCAGCTACAAATTTTTTGCTGATAAGATTGGATTTGAAATGTAACTTCTGTTTATCTAGAACAAGTACATTTTTTCATTTATTTAAAATTGATTTTAATCTTTCAGATATCTTTTTTCCCCTCCTGTTCACAGGATATTTCTCTACTGACTGTGGTCTTCTGTTTTGCAGAGTAACAGCTATCCACCAATGTCAGATCCATATATGCCTAGTTACTATGCTCCATCCATTGGATTTCCATATTCTCTTGGGGAAGCAGCATGGTCCACGGCTGGAGATCAGCCTATGCCATATCTGACAACCTATGGACAGATGAGTAATGGAGAACATCATTATATACCAGATGGTGTTTTTAGTCAACCTGGGGCATTAGGAAATACCCCTCCATTTCTTGGTCAACATGGATTTAACTTTTTTCCTGGTAATGCTGATTTCTCTACATGGGGGACAAGTGGATCTCAGGGACAATCAACACAAAGTTCTGCTTATAGCAGCAGTTATGGCTATCCACCTAGTTCTCTTGGGAGAGCTATTACTGATGGACAGGCTGGATTTGGCAATGATACGTTGAGTAAGGTGCCTGGCATTAGCAGTATTGAGCAAGGCATGACTGGACTGAAAATTGGTGGCGACCTGACAGCTGCAGTGACAAAAACTGTAGGTACAGCCTTGAGCAGCAGTGGTATGACTAGCATTGCGACCAATAATGTGCCCCCAGTTAGTAGTGCAGCACCTAAACCAACCTCCTGGGCTGCCATTGCCAGAAAGCCTGCCAAACCTCAACCCAAACTTAAACCCAAGGGCAATGTGGGAATTGGGGGTTCTGCTGTGCCACCTCCTCCTATAAAACACAACATGAATATTGGAACTTGGGATGAAAAGGGGTCAGTGGTAAAGGCTCCACCAACCCAACCAGTTCTGCCTCCTCAAACTATAATCCAGCAGCCTCAGCCATTAATTCAACCACCACCATTGGTGCAAAGCCAACTGCCTCAACAGCAGCCTCAGCCACCACAACCACAGCAGCAACAAGGACCTCAGCCACAGGCCCAGCCTCACCAGGTGCAGCCTCAACAGCAGCAGCTGCAGAATCGCTGGGTTGCTCCTCGGAACAGGGGAGCAGGCTTCAACCAGAACAACGGAGCTGGCGGCGAAAACTTTGGTTTAGGTGTCGTACCTGTTAGTGCTTCACCTTCTAGTATAGAAGTGCATCCAGTGCTGGAAAAGTTAAAGGCCATAAACAACTACAATCCCAAAGACTTTGATTGGAACCTGAAGAATGGGCGTGTGTTTATAATTAAAAGCTACTCTGAGGATGACATACATCGTTCCATTAAGTACTCTATCTGGTGTAGTACTGAGCATGGTAATAAGCGTTTGGATGCAGCTTACCGTTCCTTGAATGGGAAAGGCCCACTGTATTTACTCTTCAGTGTGAATGGCAGTGGACATTTTTGTGGAGTGGCTGAAATGAAGTCTGTTGTGGACTATAATGCATATGCTGGTGTCTGGTCTCAGGATAAGTGGAAGGGCAAATTTGAAGTTAAATGGATCTTTGTCAAAGATGTTCCTAATAACCAATTACGGCATATTCGCTTAGAAAATAATGACAACAAACCAGTAACCAATTCAAGGGACACTCAAGAGGTACCCCTAGAGAAAGCTAAGCAAGTGCTTAAAATAATTGCTACTTTCAAGCATACCACCTCAATCTTTGATGACTTTGCACATTATGAAAAGCGTCAAGAAGAGGAGGAAGCCATGCGTAGGGTAAGAGTTCAGTAATTTTTGTTCATAGGATCCTGGGGGTGGAGTGCATTGATGGATATCCTTTCTTTTACATACTGAGTTTAAGAACTTTATTTGGAAGGAAATCACTTAGCTTCAGAAATGTCACTCTGTAAAAATCCTTGAAAGGGTCTGTGTATCCAGTCTGAACCATTTCTTTCTGGTTGTGGAATCCACAGCTTTGCACATCTTAGGCAAGTACCTAGACACCAAGTTATACTCTAAGCTCTATACTCACTGATCCTAGGCATGAGTTTTATGAGTTTGGAGTTTGAAACAAATAGCTCTTAAATAAAACTTTTGACTATTGCTCATTTATGAGAAGATAGTATTTTTTCTCTTTTAACAAAACTAAAATATATTTTGTATCGTTGAAGCACTTATAACAAAATATAGTGAAGATTTGAATTAGGAAGGTAGATTTGGGAGGACATAGCCTTTAAAGTTAAGATTTTTGTAGCATTTGATCTCACATTTTATTGTTCACCTTTGAGTATCAGGAAGACTTCCTTAACATTATACACGGTGTTCTTCATTCATGTTTGCATCAGGTTTGCCAGACTTTAGTAACAGTAGTAGGCTTGAAATGTTTTCTGTTCTGATCTACAACTTAAAATTGGGGTCTTAAGTTTAGGTGGAAAGAGAATGGAGGAAATTGGTAACTAGCAGCCTTTTCCATAGACAATACATTATAAAAGGAAGCAGGGATAAAGTTAAAAACTCTTACATTAAGGAACATGGGAAGTGATATGGGAAGTAAGGAACATGGGACAATAAAGCTGAAATTTAACTGTCTTCAAAATGCTAATGTTTGGTTTCTTTGTGTAATTTAAATGTCCTGGGGCCTTGATTATGTTCAGCAGAGAGAACTGCTTCAACTAACATTCTTACTCAGGAGTGAATGATGTTGGAATAATGATCTAGAGCTTGTAATTATTTATCACAGTGTTTCTCGAAAATACAGATTCTTACCACCCTTCCTTTGACGCAGTTGGTAAGAGACAGTGTAGGGTTCATGTTACAACAAGCATCCAGGTGATTCTGGTGCCAGTGATTGCTGTGCCAAATTTTTAGAAACTTTGCTTAGAGTGATGCAGATACTATTTAGGCTCTGTAGAACTTTCTAAATGGATTGATGAGTATAATTGAATTTTCTCAAGTGTGAAAGTGAGGGAAATGGAAAGATCTATTGAGGTTTTGAGCTTGCAGTTGAGCAAATGGTCACATTGTAACTGCCATTACAAAATAGTGGCTTCTGCTGGGCATGCATGATGGCACATGCTTGTAATCTCTCTCAGCTTCTCAGGAAGCCAGGGCATGAGGATCACAACTTTGAGGCCAGCATGGACAATTTAGCAAGGCTGTGTCTCAAAACATAAAAAGCAGAAAATGTGGGGGTAGTTGCTTAGTGTTTCAGTGCCCCTAGGTTCAATCTCCAGTACAGCAAGGGAAAAAAAAGTAGATCAAGAGAAATGATTTGGAATCTGAAAGGTGGGGTGCAGGTGAAGATTTTGTTTTGAAATGTGCTTATTTTGAGATACCTTTGTGAAATATAGGTACTAGAAGCTCTTTAATTTAGGCAGGGAGGTATAGGAGTCAGACTTGCATGTTTTTTGTTCTTTAGCAGTTGAATTGATTCCATGCAAAGTGAGATGAGATCCAGCAGGAAAGATTATTTATTAGCTTTTCTTCTTCCACCACTAGGGGCAGTCGAACTTTTATTATTTTTAGGAAGAGTGATTTGATATTACTGTATAATTTTTAGGCCCTTGCATATTTAAAACATATCTTTCTTTGGCCATAATATATGAACAGCAGATTAGTTGGGTATAGAATTCTTGGATCATTTTTTTCCATTCCAAATGCTATAGTCTTTGCCTTACAGATTTATATTATGGATAAATTTAAAACTGGCTTCTTTCATGCTGACCAAGTATTTTATGCTGACATACTTTTGTGTTCGTCTGCCTTGTATTTACCAATTGTCTGCATTTTTAAAAAATTACTAAGTAGTGTTTCATTGTCTTAATGTTGCACAGTGTTTATTCATTCATTATTTGGAGAGTATTTGGGTTGTGTACAGTTTTGAGAGAATGTAAACAAAGCTCCTGTAAGTATTTGCATATCCTTAATTTAAAAAAATCATTCAGAAGCCAGGCATGGTGATGTATGCCTGTAATCCCAGCACTTGGGAGGCTGAGGCAGGAGGATTGCCAGGAGTTGAGGGCAACCTATAGGCTACATGGTGAATTCAAGGCCAGCCTGAAATACATAGTGAGATCTTGTCTCCGGAAAAAAAAAAAAAATCATTCAGTAAAATGATCTCTGGAGCCTACAACTTCCAATTTTAACGTGTAGATTGGTATAATTGTCATTACAGTTAGGATACAGTACAATTCCATCACCTCCCTAAACCTTCCTTTCTTTTGTTTGTTTTGTATTTACATCCTTTCCCCCCATGTTGGACTCCTAGAGGCCACTGATGTTTGACTTGTAGGACTTTTTTTGTTTTGTTTTTTGGTAGATTTGTTAGTATTAAAAATTATCCCTCAGAACTCCTTTGGGCTTTTTTCCTGTTAGATACTGATCCAGAAGGAGCATTATGCATTTATGTATTTGGCCCAGAATAGATACTGTTAGTTTTTTGGGTTTTTTTTCTTATTTATTTCCAGGTTCTCCTTGCATATACCCTTCATATTGTAAATGTGGAAGTGGGAGTCAAATTGTAAGTTGACTTTACCAGTTTAAACATTCACCAACCTGTGGAGAATTAAAAGGAATACTACTAGATATTTGTCTTCCCTTTGTGTTTGAGCCTAGTATATCAGCAAGCAGTTTTCCATGCTTTTTACTGTACTGTATCATGTGTCTTTGCCAAGTTTTCTTCCTGGTGCTGTAGTCTTTGTCTAGTCAGATTTGTACATTTTCATTTGTAGATTTTCTCTGACATGCTTGCGTTTGCTCTTGTTCTTTCCAGTATAGATGTGTTTCAGATATTCTTGGCATCCCAGTGATGGAGAAAATGTGCTTCCTGGGTCCTCCTTAGCTCCACCAAAATGACAAGTTAGTGGTATTTTGAAGTCAGTTTCTTAAACAGGTTATAAACAGCACTAGTTGTAAGAGAAGATTGACAATTTTTACTAGGTTAGAAATGTGATTAAAAGATGCTTTAAAGGAAATTTTAAAAGACGTCTTCTTTGAAAAGATGGAGGAAATTTGAGCATGATTGACCAAAGGTTACGGTGGCCATCCTGTGATCCCAGCTACCCAGGAAGCTAAAGCAGGAGAACTGCAAATTCAAGGCCAGCCTGGGCAACTTAGTGAGACTCTGACTCAAAAATTAAAAAGAATTAAGAGATATAGCTTTGTGGTAGAGTTCTTTCCTAGCATGTGCAAGGCTGTGGATTCAATCCTCAGTACCAAACAAAACAAAAATGGAAGGAAGCAAAAAACAACCCCTTATGAATCAATTTAACCCTAACCCTAACACTAAAAGATACGTGTTTTCAGATGGAATGGGCTCATCAAATGATCAGCAGGATAGTTTAAAATAGAAAAGAAAATAAAAAGGATAAAGAGGAAATTTTAAAAGCTCCCTAAGTAAAAGACACTTTACTTAAAAAAGAAGGAGAATTGGTAATCAGAATTCTCTCCTCTACAACTCTGTACAAACAAATTAAAATCTTCATGTTTTAGAATGGGTTGTAGAATTACACCTGTAAAGGTGAATCTTTAGTTAGGGTTAGGCGTTGGGCATTTTTGAATGGTATATTATGGATTAAATGCTAAGAAATAGCTTACTAAGAAAAGTCCTGTTTTCAAGTAGCTAAAGTCTTATATTGTAGCTTTGAGTAATTAAAAAAAAATAAGCAGGGAAGTTATTCTGTCTTTCAAGGTATGTTAAAGCGTCACTAAATTATGAGTTATGTGTGAAATCTTGGGAATGTTAGTAAAATCTTTATTTTACTACTATTTTCTCATTTTGTTAGCACAGCTCACAAATTGTATGCACAAAATTGTGCTCATTGTAGAGTTGATATGGATTGCATGGCTTTAAGAGCCTGCGTTCCCAGCATTTGTTTGTTTCTTTGTGGAATTCTACTGGCCTACATCTTTGTGTTCAAATAAACCTGTGTCATGATGTTTTTTGATCCTCCTTTTTTTAAGATTGTGTTTATTCCCTCATTAATTCCGTAGATAAATATTAAAGATTTTCAGGAGCTTGGAAAGATAAATGCCCTTACTTCATAGAACACAGTCTTCTTGGGTATATAAATATGTATTGGGACAGTTTTGTAATTCTCAATGATTTTGTTAAATATATTCCTAAGTATTTACATTTTTTGATGCTTTTCTGGTCAGTGTGTCACCGCCTTTCTTCCCTCCCTTTGTGTCTATCCTTTCTTTCTTCCTTCCTTTTCTTCTTTTTTCCTCTTTCTCTCTTTTCCTCCACCTTTGTTTTTCTTTCATTCTTTTTCTTTTTCTTTCTATCTTTCCCTCCCTCCCTCTTTCTTTATTTCCATCTATCTGTCTGTCTGTCTATCTTTCTTTCCCCTCCTCCTTTCCTTCCTCTCCTAGACGGGTTGAAGCCAGGGGGTTGAAACCAGGGTCTCTTGCATACTATACAAGTACTCTAGTGCTGAGGTGCATCCTCAGCCTCCCTTCTAAAAATTTGAGACCAGGTGTTGCTAAATTACTTAGCCAGCCTCAAACTTTTCATTGTAGTGGGATTACAGGCGTGTGTCACCATACCCAGCTTCAGTTTCTATTTTCTAATTGCATGCTACCAGTGTATACATAGTTAATTTTTAAATAATATTTCGTATGTCCTTGTATCCAGTGATATTGCTAAAATTATTTTAGTATTATAGTTCTGCTAGAATAGCCTTAAACTTTTCTATTTAACAGCCATGTCAAATTGAGATTGTTCTTTTTTCTTTTTTTGATCTTTGTTTTTTGCTTTTTTCTTTGCAATTTTTGTTAATATTATTTTAAAGATGGAGTAAAAACTCAAAACAAAGTAAGACATATATAATCATATTAATTGTGATGGGTGATGCTATTTTATTGAACTAAATCACAGCTTGAATTTAGTTCTATTAAACGTATTCTTAATCTCATTGAGCCACCTATACTAACATGTTCTCCACCATTATTCTGTACTTGAAATTATTAACTGTTCCTGTCTTACAGCATACTTTCTTAGTTTATTTGATCTTTGACACGAGAGACTAATTTATATAGTAGTGGACTGCATCTATTTTTTTTCTTGGACATGAATTACTACTTTATAAATAAAGGGCTCTGGACCTTTTAAAAATAATTCTGTATTATAATGTAATAATGCAGAGAGGACCATAATAATGCAGAGAGAATCAAAAATGAGAGAGCCTTATTAAATAAAATTGAAGGTAAGTTTCAGACATTTGAAGAGTTGATTTCCAAAACCAGAATGTATTTCCAAAGCTTATTGTTCTTTCTTCTGATGATTGTATGGTTTTGAATTTGTTTCACAGTGTACAATTGCTCTGTTTTTTTGTCTGTAGTGTGTTAGGGTAGGACATCACAAGCTCATCTTTATATTATAGCACTCTAAAGGTTCTGGAAACATGCTCAGGCTTTTGAGCAGCTGGGGTTTCTATCCATCTGTTACCCTCCTGTTTTACTCTTTGGCATGAATTTCTTCAGTTCTCTCAGCCACTTATGCATATTTCATTCCTTGTAAGTCATTAATTGTCCAGAAGAATTGAATCTACTGGACGTCTTAACTTCAGTCAGGGTTAATCCATAAACCACCTCTTCTTGAAACCTACACTGTTACATAGTTTTTTTCTTTTTTTTTTAAATTAAAAATATAGGCTGATATAGTCATTAATTTTAATTTTAGTGTGGAATTTAAAACTTTCAAACAATAAAGTGAAGCAGAGGAACACTAACATGTTAACCTATAGAACACTGGTGGTGAACCTATAACTCGTGTGTCACAGCTATCATTGAAACTTCTGAATGGTTCGCCATCACTACTGTAGAATATATTTATTTTCTCATATTTTTGCCATAACATATTTGAGAGTTATATGCAGGTTGTGTTCTTTAGTGATTTTAATAGCATTATTTTGAAAGGTTTTAGACTTACAGAAATACTGCAAAGATAATGTAATGTTTCTGTATCTTTTAGTTTGCCTTCATATTAATATGTACATAATCATGGAGACTTTTTTCAGATTTCCCATTTTCCCATAATGTCCTTTTCTGTTTCAAGATCCAGTCTTGTCACCAGCATTTAGTAGTCTGGGCTTCTTAGCAAATTATGTGTCTTTTGTTATGTATAATTTGTTAGTAGTGACGTAAACTTTGATTATATAAGGTGTTGCCTGCTAAATTTCTGTGCTGTAACTGTCCTGTTTTCCCCTTTGTGTACTATACTACTGAAAGCAAGTCACTTGCAAATCAAGACCTCTCTCTTACGGGGAGGAGTTATCAGTGAAAAAAAAAATTTTGGTGGGGGGACAGGGTCATAAACTCCCTATGTAGCCCATGGTGGGCTTGAACTTGCAATCTTTCTGCCTCAGCCTCCCAAGTTCTGGGATTACAGGCTAGTGTTACATAGTTGGTCCTGATTGTTCCCTTATATTCTTTAAGAATACTCATTTTGTCTTGGATCTGTCCACTGAGTTCTCATAATTTTGTTTTCCATCTCTTATTCTATTTCTTGAATTTAATACTCTGTTCCACAAATGAAACAGAGTGACCATTTGCCCCTAAATTTATCTTCTGAATTTTTCAACTTGAAAAATCAGGTTTTAAGCTACAAAAAGCAGTTTTTTTTTAAAATGCATTTGGATCTCAAATTTTTGTTTTTCATTTTTGCCGGTCGTCACTTCTTCCTTTAGCAATTGTGTTCTCACTGCTTACCTTCATTTTCTTTCTGGATGCTGTGGCTTCTTAGATAGTTGTGGCTCATTTGTGGGCTCCAGTCTGATTACTGACATATTGCTAATGGAGATAAACCTTTAGATAATTAAAAGTAAGTAATTTACCTATGATGTTAAAGACAAGCTGCTGGACCCTCTAAGGACATTGAAGAAAGTCTATTTCCTAGCTAGAAATAGCTCGAAAGATGGGGAATCTTAGCTTATCTGTGTCAAAAAGATACTAGTTGGTAGCTGACTTCCTAGTCAACTACAGTTTCATCACTGTAGGTGAAGTTCTGGTCTTGCCATAGACTCTTTCTTATCCGGTGTATTTGCTTAGTTTGAAGTGGGGAAGAAATCCTGTACTACCCAGCTTTTTCCTCAGAAAGACTCCCTGGCCCACAAATCTCCGAATCTGCCTGGTTGAGGCATAGTACTATTAATGGGAAAGTGTTGGAGGGAGGTTGGGAGGGGAAGACATCCTCCGTAAATTTTTTTAGTGTCAATAATTATTAAATAAATATTTAATAAATACTAAATATAACAATTCTGTGAATCATTCTGGATAGCAAACTATATCTAAGATTATAGATTATATGCATATAAAAGTATCTTTCTGAACTGTCACTTGGGGCTTAGTCTTCCAGTGTACTGGATCATGACCCTTTTTATGTAATTTGGGATTCCTTTTTTTATTTCTAGCGATGTGTAGCTGGTGTCACATTGATGCCTTACTGTATTACAGTTTTTAATATTAACAGTATAAGTCCTTTTGGTAGTATAAATGTGTGTGTGTGTGTGTGTTTAATAGACCATAGACTTGAATTCTGTTGATGGACATTTACCATGCACTGGTGATTTCCAAATTTGTGTTCCTGTCCTGGACCATTCTTAGTATTATTTTCAGAATCATTTATCCAGTTGCCTACTTGGCATCTTTCTTCATTTGTTGTCTCATAAATAAATTTAGTATAACTCCTGTTTGCCTGCCTCAAACTTTCTTCATATTTTAGAAGAAATGGTACTAGTTTTATTTTAGTTGTTTAGGCTAAAAATAAACTCTTAGACTCATCCTTGATTCTTTCTTATCCTTGTCTAATCCATCAGTATGTTTTCCTGGCTTTGCTTTCAGAATGTATCGTGAATCAAAGTATTTCTCACTAGCTGTGCCTCTTTTAAAGTCTTCAGTTTTATCTTAAACTTTTAGATTTATTAATAGTATTTTTATTCTCGTGATTTTATTTGTACTTTCTTTTTTAAAAATCAGAGAGATTTTTCTGTTGTTACCCTCCCTCCCATTACACACATACCCTAGCTTTTAAGTATGTTTTCTTTCATTCTTTTTGGATTTTTTTCCTGCTTCATTATTTTCTGCTGTCATATTCCTTCTATGTTTAGGAGTCTTACCCTCCCTCCCTCCTCTCCTTCCTTGTCTCTTTTTACTCACCCTCTTTGTATTTTCCTCCTGCCCTCCTTGTTTTTTGAGACAAGGTCTCTCACTATGTAATGGACGTTGATCTGACTCTTCTATCTCAGCTTTTCTCAAATATCTGTCTACTGATGGTCTTTTTAATTTTTATTTTATTTTTTCCCTTTCTTTGATGGCATTGGCATTTGAACTCAGGGCCTTCACATTGAGCTGCATTCTTAGCCTCTTTTCACTTTTATTTATTTATTTATTTAAATTCTGAGGCAGTCTCCCATAAGTTACCCAGGCTGGGCTCAAACTTGCAGTTTTCCTGCCTCTGCCTTCCAGAGTGCTGGGATTACAGGTGTGTGCTACCGTGCTTGCCTTTGTTAGTCATTTCTTAATGCATTGTATTGAGTTGTATGATAAGCTCATTGGTTTTTAGTTGTTTTTTTTTTTTAATTCCTAAATGTTTTTTAATTTTTGTGTTTTTGAAGGGCCTACTTAATATTTTTGTTATTGTCCTAATGTGAAAATTTTCTCATACCCATTTTAATCTTTTTAGAGACTTTTAGACTTGTTTCTTAGAATTTCTGAATGTGAAGAAATTTTTTTTGTTGTCTGTTTTCATTCTGAAATCGATGTCAGAAAATCTGGTTCTACGTGAAACTGATTCTTTGGCATTTGATCATAAATGCTTTCTGGTCTAGCATGTAGTCACTTTTGTGGTATATTTATATACTTGGTGGAACATGTGTTCTAATTACTTTGATCAGTTTTCTCTCTCATTTATATTTAGCTTTTTACTCACTGGCTTTACCAGTTACTAAGACAAACATAAATTCTCCTACTATGAATTTTTTAGCTTCTTAAAATTTTTGTCAATTTTTAGTATGAAGTATTTTTAGTTTAGTGTTGTTAATTTTTTTCAAAAATTTAGTATGTAGTGACCATTTTTCTCACTAAGATATTTTTTTAAATTGCCTTCAGGACCATTTTGGTTGATATTAATATAGTTTCATGGGTATTCATTTGATTTGTGTTATATATTTCCATTAATTGTAACTTTTCTATATCTTTGTGCTTAGGTTTATTCCTTTTAGATCATACATGACTGGATTTAAACAATTCTGAGTTGATTTTTTTTGTTTTCATGTAGGAGCCTACATCTATTGCGACGTGTTAGAGATGTGTAAATCATATAAATGCTCGTTTTTACCCACTTATTTGTATTTTCTAAATAATTTTGATCTTTCATGGCCCTCCCCTTAGATTAATGAGGTTTTCTTTTTTCTTTTTGTTATTTTGGAGTTTTTACTATCTACTTTTCCTATTCATTGAGTTGGAAGTTATGCACATTTTTATGTAGATACATAAGCATACATCTTATATATGTGGTCAGTATATCTTAATGATTCTATAAAAACGTATAGTTCATTACAATTCAAACTGAAACATCTCCAGTTATTCAAATAACACATGATCCTCATTATTATAATTGATCATCTTCTCCCATGTTAAACCTCTAACCTCTTTAACTTATTCTTAGGTAGGGGGAACCCTCCACCCCCGATAGTTTGTACGGTTCTTTTTACGATGAGTGAATTTGGTTTTTTCTAGTTCTATCAGTCATTTTATGGGAAAGAATGAACAGTATGTTCTTGCCTGTTTGCTTCATGTATGTATCATATTTATATGATGTATCAATTAGAGCATGCTTCTAAATTTCTCATGCAAACCTGTTTCCTTCAGGTGAGTACTAAACTTAATGTTTCAGTTGGTTTGTAAAAATTCTTAGGGTCTTTGTAAAGCTAGACTATAGCTTTGTGATACTGTATTCCCATTCTGTCCTTTTTCCCTTTTGCTGATATTGTTGGGTTTTTGTTTTGTTTATCCTGTTGAAATGTGATTAATTAAGGTAGCTCTGTTTCCATTTCAGGATATTTCACTGATATTTGCGCATCTATATAATAGCTTTATTTGTAGTTATGTAGAAGGAAATTAATTTTATTAACTTTCTGTATTAAATACTGCTATTCAAATTCCAGGAAGACATTTAAAATGAAAAGTGGACTTTAATAATAAAGAACTTGAATTTTTCTTTGAGATTTTAAATGTAATTTTCTGATGGTGTCACAGAGGATGGGAAAACAGTTGAACATTTGGAAAGAAAGTACATTCGTATTTGTTATAGAATGTGTATTATTCCTGGGAAAATGAGACTAGCAAAAACGAAAGAATGTTATGCTGTGTTAATGTTAAACACTGCCTTTTGAAGTGTAGTCTCTTACAGATGATTCCAGGATCATCTGTAAACTTGTTAGAAATGTAAATTCACAGGTTTTTCTTCAGACCCACGGGACCCAACCGTCAATGTTTGGACAAGCCATCCAAGTGATTCTCATGTTTTTCCAAGTTTGGGAACCACTGAGTTAAACATAAGATGGTGCCAGGTACTAATATATTCAATTAATAGTCATGCACAGTACTAGTCTATGTCAAAACCAAAAATATTTGATTCATTATAAACAAGAAAATATCACCCAGTTTAACTTAGGTGGTTTCTGTTTTCTTAGCTAAAAGGAGTCTTTTTATTTCTCTCAGTTATTACATAAGATCAATGGCAAAGTGACTCTAACACTCATTTTACTTGATGTGAGAGGTTGTAATATGATGAATGGGGAAATAAGAAGTAGAAGAAAATTTGTGAATGAAAGTTATTTCTAAATTCAAACATTTTAATTAATGCACCTTTAATACAGTTTAATGTAACTTTGCCTATCTTCCTACCTATACCTCAGTGAAATAGTTTTCACATTGCTAAAACTCACCATCAAAAATTCATTGGAAGGACGTAAGACATTATTATGATAGTCTAACTTTAAATAAATCTTGTGGGACAGTAAGATTGTAGAAAGGATCGAAACTCCTGAAATAGGTCTTTCTGTTGGCTTTTATTTAAAATGTTTTGTCGTAATCATCCCACTGTGATGTAGATAATAGTAAAATGTTTTTAACTGTTATTTGAAGAACTTGTATGAAGATGCTTTACATTATATGAGCATATTTTAAATCTTTTAAGTTGTCAACATTTTTTGTTGTAATTCTTCTTATCTTTTCCTTTCAGGAGAGAAATAGAAACAAACAATAACCATATGGAGATGTCCTATTAAAATTACAACACTAATGATGTAGACTTTGGAAATGCCTAATAAGTCAAAGAAGACGTTATTAAAGCTTTTTTTCTGCTTAAGGTGACATCTTTGAACACTTTAACACAAAATTGACTCTTCTTGTAATGGTTTTCATCAGCGCATCTGCCCTTATACTCTCACCAAACACACTTGAGAACTGTAACTTCGTCAAGCACTTTCTGTCCTGAAGCTTTTACCAGTATCTGCTGTCTTTTGTAATTATGCATCCTAGCTAAGGCACAGAAGACTGAATGAATGCAAGGATTCATTAACTCTTTGAATTTGTTAAGTACTAACAGTTAACCATTAGAAGTGGTTCATTGATGTAAGAGTCATACTGCTTCAACTTTTTCTTTATCGTAGTTTTTAAATTGTCAATTTTTAGCTATTTGACAGGTTAAAAGCAAAATAATCATGCCATATTTAGTCCTGGAGTTCAAGTCTAAATGTTTATGTGAAAAATTATTGTAGTAAACTTTTAATATGGCAAAGCAACCTTAAGCTCTATTTTAGCCAAATGAAACATAATCTGAAATTATATTAGAACATTTTCCCTTGTCTTCAAACTGTTTGGTGTAACAGAATGTTGATATGCAGCTTGGTGGATTTCACCAATTAATGCACATTCTTCTCCTTCCTTCCCCCAATATATGTATACTGAGAAATGTGCATTTGTCTGAGGAGTTATTTTGTTTGCTACCACTTAATGAATCTCAAAATTTTGAGTAAATGTACCTCAGTCTAATCAGACTTTTTATGACCTTTATAACTACATTTAAAACCCTTAATTCCTATTTCTGGGTGTTTGCAAGCCTGATTGCTATCATGAAGTAACAATTTATTACTCTAGGTATTCACTAGCTAAATAAACATAGTTCTTGTTTAGCAAGCATATACTGTTCCTCAACTCTTTTCTCCAGCTTTTGCAGTGTCCTGGCATCCTTAAAATACTTGGAAAGTATGGCCTTGATCCATGAATTAAATCAGTATCTAAGTGAATGTGTTGATGTTTTATTGATCAGATCTATATAAGTGGGAATACAGCATATATCTGGGTATTCTTATAGTTATCTTTTTAACATCTTATTTTTTTCATTAATTACATATCAACATTAATTTTGTATCTTGAATCAGATTGATTTTGTATAATTAAATGTGTGAAGTATCTGTGTTAATTGATTTGATGGCATAAGGTTTTGAAAATAATGTCCTGCCCCTTAATATTACTGTTCCAAAAGGAGAAAGCTATGTAGAATGATATGTTAAGGATGAAAATAGCAATACAGTAGATTTGAATACCTTGATGTTTTGCATTACTCCATTTATGTTTACATCATGTTTAGAAATGTTTTCATTTATTATGGTCTTTGGTCACTTCAGCTCAAAAACCTAGTGACATTTCTTTGAGGCTTTCATTTGTATAATTTTTTTACAATGTTTTCTTAAAATGTACAAATACTGTGTTTTTTTTTCACTTGAATACGGTATTTGTGGGTAACCGTAGCTATTTCACAGTTCTTCAGTAGTTCCAGTGTAGTTATATCAGTGTTTATGGAAGGGAACATCAAAATACAAATAGCATATTATAAAATAAAGACTTTCTTAAAGGAAAATTGCACCTATTTTACCTTTTTGAGACTAAGCCATGAAATCTTGTAACATGTCTCTTAACTATTTATAATGAAAATTGGCATTTGGATAATCACCAGAGGGATGTTCTTTATTCCTAAGATTGTATAGATAGGACATGTCAAAGATGACTATTGTTATTCTGGAGGTAGTATTAGAGAAAACTGTAAAGGGTGATCTTATAGGAAGGATCTGAGTCCTCTCCTTGAGGGTCTCTTTTTCTTGGTGCTTTATTAGCAACTCTGGATATTTTTATAAAACTAGTTACATTATAAATGGATTCAAACTTGTTTAACTTATGTTAGGTTTCTATGTCGGAAGTGTCATGGAAACACCCAGCAAGCAAGCTGATTGCCATAGACTCACATACTCAATGTTCATGGTAAGGAGTATGTTCATGGTAAGGAGTTAATGTTCGTGATAAGGAGTACATCCCAGTGCCTTTAACCTGGATTTCTAATCTTAAGTGAAATGGGTGCAGCATTCCTTTGGAGAAAAAAAAATATATCTTTTCAATTAATAATTTTGTGTTTTTCTCATTTACATTTTCCCCAGAGCAACAACCTTTTTTTCCTCCTGGTTAGTCTGTGTATTTCAAGATATTTTTCCTCTAAATAAAATTAAAGGTTGTCTCAATAGCACAGCCAACTAACTGAATGTTTTTTAACTATAGGAACCAAAAGGGAGAGAACCTGGGCTCTACAAGAGGAGATATATAATCAAATGTTTGAATAAATTAAGACATTATTGGCCCAGTAAATTTTTGCTTAATGTTTCCCAAGGTCTGGTTTGAATGTCTTGTTAAAGTTGGGTGGGTATTTTATTTTGAAAGGTATTATAATTTGTATATTTAACAGTAAGGGGAAATATGTAACCAAAATTAGTATTCTTTCTCTATACATATTGGTACTTGAAGATTCCTTTCAGAAGAAACCCAGCCTTTTCTTAATTTTAGTACTTAATTCCTGATTTTAACTTACGTCATATTTCTAATTCAAAAGCTGTGTGCTTTTTTGAGTACCATGCATGGGGGTTAAGCTGATGTTAAAATGGTTTGCAATTAAAAAAAAAAAGAATCAGCTTAAGTCATTTAATCATTTCAAGTGCATTCTGCATCCTTTAAAAATAAGTTTGAGAGATTTAAGAGAATTGTGTTTTCATTAAGTTTTGCATATCTTTTGTTATGCCATGTAAAATTCCCTTTTTTCTTATGATTAAAGGAAGGTTATGATGAAATGATTAGTTCATTTACATTCACTTGTAGCAATTACATGAAACTTTGAATTTTGTCGTGTTTGGGTTTGTTCATTCCTGTGAATGATGGTACAGTTAGGTGAGATTTTGTTATGGTACCCAAACTCACCATTTGGTCCTCTTTAATCTTTGAGGGTTTCAATAAAAATTGTT
The DNA here is from genome assembly GCA_004026905.1 of Hystrix cristata. Taxonomy (NCBI): domain Eukaryota; kingdom Metazoa; phylum Chordata; class Mammalia; order Rodentia; family Hystricidae; genus Hystrix; species Hystrix cristata. Next base: position 75,356 of record PVJO010003715.1, on the reverse strand, counting down.
CACTCGTATCTGTGTTCTTTCCATTTTATCTATCTTTGTAAATATATATTGCCTTTCAAAACACAATTTTTGCCTACTCTGTTATGGATTTCATGATTGACGTATCTTTCAAGTACAAATAGATAATGTTCATTTTAGTTGACCATTTATATAAGGTAAGAGATTAAGAAGGAATAAAAGTTTATCCTGACTTTTATCCACTCCAGTAAGCCTACTGAGTTACATGTTCTTAATGCTAAAGTTGGATCAAATGAAAAAGAAAAGGCCTATTTATTTTTATGTAGTCAGAGGAAGTAGTGGCACCAGCTGTCTAATAACCGTAATCCCTCACTCTTGGTCCCAAGGCATGCTTTGCTAATGTGTGTACATTACCTCTTAAGATCAATAGCACTTAGGTGGATAGGATCTTAGTGATTCTGGATGGTATATTGATCATTATTTAACTCTCTGAAGCATTTCTTCAGATGGAGAAAACCAAAGAATTTAGTTTTTTGCTGTCAAAACCAGTTGAATCTGTACAGCACTGCTGACTGTGATTACAGCATCATCTTAAACACTCCGACTGTTCACACTGAAGCAATATCATAATCTTCCTTTCTGGTCATCTCGTGAAGGACAGTTTACATTTCATCAACTTAGAGTTGAGGCCAGTCTTGTAGTTAGTACCTAATTCTTACTAACTTGGCTTCTTGCTTTGCGATACTAGATTTGGTAATACTAGTGTAGGAACTAAAATATTCTTGCAGTCACAAATTTACTAATGAATTCAAAATTAACTTTGCTTTCTAATTACAGTAATTGCCAGTACATAATCTTGATACATACTCTTTTTTTTTTCTCTTAATGCAGTAGTGATATCCAAAACTCTTATATTTCACTGTACAAAGTAATGGCAATTTAAATACAGTGCATTCTTAAGTAGCGCACCAAATTCTATATTTACCTACTCTAGTTGTAGTTATCTTTATTTTATAACATTGGGACTACATGTAAGTGAAGAATTGTTTTTATAAAATTTAGCATGTAAGGAAGATATGAGTACCATTAACAGCATTGCTGGGGTTCTCAGCCCTTTCTGCCACTCCCCTTACCTCCTTAGAACACATTTAAAGATTTAGATTATTAAAATGTCATTTTAAAATATGAGACACATCTAAAATTAGAACGGAATTACTGTCTTAGGGAAGAAGCTAGAAATAGACTAACAGTTACATACAACTGATAATTGATACTGAGCAAATCTTTGTTGTGTTCGTAAGAGAATCAGACAGTTGAGTAGGATGTGTCTAAAGTTCTTCGCAGTGCTGAGATTTTGTGATTTACGATTTAGCTTTGTAGGCTGTGCCTTACTCTAGCAATGGCAGTTGTTCCCTTGAAAGTAAGTTTGGAATCTGGTATGATTTTTGATAATCATTCTTTGTTTTGTTACATGTATAGTAGTAAAGAAAAGAACATGTGGCCCAAAGAAATCCAAGTCTACCATTTTCCTATTATCCTAGTATTTTATTTATTTTTGAGTGTTTTGTGTGGGGTTTTTGTTTTGTTTTCTTTTGTTTTTTAAAGACAGAATCTTGCTTTGTGGCCCAGGCTGGCCTCAAACTCACTGCAGTCCTCCTGCTTCAGCCTCCCAAGTACTGGGATTACAGGTGTGCACCCCCACACCAAGCTGTTTTTGTTTTTTTGGAGACAGGGTCTCACTATGTAGTTCAGGCTGGCCTTGAACTCATGGCAATCCTCACAACAATTTTCCTGCCTCAACCTCCAAGTGCTGGGATTACAGGCATGTGCCACCATGTCCAGAGGCATATCCTTGCATTTTTAAAAAAAATCTTTATTTTCAGGAGTTTACAGAAAAGCTTGGAAAGACTACGGAGTTGCTATGCAGTATGCACCTAGTATCTCTTACTCCTAACACTTTACAAATTAACCAAATTGATACCTTATCAGTAACTAAAATGCATATCTTGTCCAGATTTTTCTCAGTTTTTTATGCCCTTCTAGTCCAGGATCTCATCAAGGAATACCAAATTACTTTTCATTTGTCATAAAGGACCATTTCCTTCACATGTGAAGGTTACCTACTACCAGCATTATATGACTTGATAGTAAACTTGGTCACCTGGCTGATGCAATATTGTCAGGTTTCTCCACTGTTAACACTTTTTTTTTCTCTTTCCAAAGAAGAAAACACTACACTTTGGGTAGGAGGCCAGAGCCCACACATTGTTTGGGGAATAATAATGTTATCTTTCATCCATGTACTTTTAAAGGAAAATACAGGGATTTGTTTTATTATTTATCCATATCCCAGCAAAGAGCTGTGTGCCAATACAGTACATTTTCCTTTTTGTTTATTGTTTTTACAAACATATGTTCTCATGTTTTCCCTGAGTTCTTCAACAGGACAGTTGGATCCCGGAGAAATTTTAGTGGCAACTCCTATCTGCTTGTTGAACTCTAGTTGTGTATGTAAGGGAGCAGTGATTCTGATAAAGGGACTGAAGATGTAAGAGCTAAGATTTAGATAATGGGAAAAACCTGCATCTTACCTGTTCTGGTAGGAACTGATAATCCTTCAGTTTTGACTGGGGGAGAAAAACCCTGAGGTAGGAGATGCACAGTACGCTGGTTAGATTATGGTTAGATTGGCGTATTCCTTTAAGAAAAAATATTTTAAATGGTATCTGCTTTTTGGATTTTTTTTTGTATATGTACTTATTTTTGATAGACATATAGCAGTTGTACATATTTATGGGATGCAGTGTGACATTTCAATATGTATAATCATTATATTATGACCAGATGAGGATAATTGGTATTGTCACTTCAGATTTATTTTGGGTGGACAGCATTCAAAATGTAGCTATTTTGAAATTCTTAGTTGTTTTCAACCATAGTTATCTTACTGTGCCATAGCACATTAGTACAGAAACTGCTCCTTGTACTCAGCTACCCTCTGGACCCATTAAACATCTTTTCTCTTCCCATCCCCTTTTCTGGGCTCAGTTAGCCACTCTTCTCTGTTTCTTTGAGATCAACGTATTAGCTTCTTCATACAAGTGAGAATGTACATGATTTCTGTTTCTGTGCCTGACTTTAACATAATGATGAAATTCTTTTGAAACACTTCTAAGGCTACTATGTAATAGAATGTTCAAGAGCATGATCTTTGGAGACTCCTAGACTGTTCTGGAATCCTGGGTCCATACTTGACGGCTCTAGAGCCTGGATTTCCTGGTGGGTTGAAAATGTAACTACTAAAGTCGGGTACAGTGGTAGATACCTATAATCCCAGCCCCGGGAGAGCCTGGGGCAAGTGGATTATAAATTCTAATCCTGTCTGTACAATTAAAAAGGGATGGGGATGTAGCTCAATGTGAAAGATTCTGGGTTTAAATCTGAGTGCTATAGGTAATCTATTTTAGAATAATCAAGTTTTTAGCACTATCCATGGGCCTCAGAATTTAGTTAACTGTCCTACCCTCCTGTTGTGTTGTGGAGTAAGGATCTATTGACTTCCATTGGAGAGGTTTTTTTGTTTCGTTTTGTTTTTGTTTTTTGGTTTTTGTTTTTTTTTGGTGTGGGGGATCAAACCCAGAGCCTCTTGTGTGTTAGACAAATACTCAAACCATGGAGCTACATTGCAGCCAGTCATTAAAGATTTTTTAGGGTAATCTTTGCTGCTTAGATGCAGTTAGAGGTTGTAGTCAAAGTGGCTACTTTCAAATTCATGTTTAATTGAGATTCTCAGAACAGTCACTGCCTGAGTAAGGGTTTGTTAAATGATAATTAGCCTTTGTTTTTCAGCATTTTCAGTGGCTGTCAGCTATACATTTCCTAAGTATAGTTTATCTTGCTAGAGCAGATTAATTTGCTCTAGCAAATTTTATAGGTATATTTTATACTGTCATTTGATTTAAATTATACAGGAGGATATATATAAGTAAATGCTATACAACTTCATAGAAAGGACTTGAGCAACTGCAGATTGTGGTGTTTAAGACAGATCCTGACACTGATCCTCTATTTATACTTAGAGCTGTTGTCTACTTGGCCCAGTTTGTATGCATATCATAAATCATTTGTGCTTTCTAAACTTTATTCCACTTGTACTTGTTACTATTATGATTTTAAATATGAAAATTGATCAAATATGACAGGTATTTCTAAGAAAACCTAAATTACAGCTTTGGAAATACTTGATAAAGGTGAGCTGTCTATGTAGATTTGAAAACTACGAAAGCTTGTGAGATAATCATAAAAATGTACAAGTTTGCCAGTGATTTTTTTCCTCAGTTTTTACCCGACTGGGAAATCTTGATGATGTGTTAGAACTATGGATCAGAGAAAAAAAAGATATTGGGAAACTCAATAGGATCCTTAATCAAGTCTTGGCATTATATCAGTGGAATTAAGGTATATGTTTTAAATATTTTTAAGGTTTGTTTATATTACATTTTATAATCCATTCCTTAATAAATGCAATAAAGAGAAAGTAGTGTTCTTACAATTTAGAAATATAATAGGTTGGCACTTTCAAATTTATTTCAAGTATCTAAATTGTATGGTATGTTTCTTGTATGAAATGGAAAAAGGCAATGTACTCAGCAAAAATTACTGCTATCTGAATTTAAAGCCACTGAAACCATGTTAAGTCTTGGGGATTGCCATGAGTAAACAATTCCTTTTTTAGAAAGTTCCTTTCTAAGAGCTTGAATGAATTGTTTTTTCCCCAATACTCCCTTTTAATAAGGAAGAAAAAAATTACTTTATGAGAGGAAAGTAGCCATTTAATATCTCTCTTAGAATTATGTAGCCTGAATTTTCCAGCGACATTTGTCTTTGCTTTTCTTCCAATCTGTTTTTAAAGTTGTACACCAAAAACAAACAGAAACTAATAGAATTCATATCAGCAGTGTGTGTGTGTGAAAATAAGCTACTTATCAGTGACGATTTTTATAGGCAACTCAAAAGATTTCATTGAAGGTATTTTGGACAACTTTCCAATAAAGATTCAAACTTGAAAAAGACACATCAAGTCTTATTCACATAGAGACACATAGTTTGGTGAGGAAATGACTCCATTCACAAGTTGGAACTTAGAATGTTTTTGAGCAAAATATCAGCTGTTTCATCACTTGCAGATCACTATTGTACAACTCCAGAGTATGACTTAGGCCCACTGTAACACCACTACCTTCCCATGGTCCTGAGAACTTCTGGACTCAAATCTACTTGTCCCAGCTATCTGGTCTTAATAGATTCTGGGTAACATTAATAGTACTATTATCAATAATATTAAATTTTAATACTTATATAATATGTGATGGTCTGTATTAACGATCTTGACTGTTAACTCTCAATACTTCCTGTTCTCAAATGTTAGGCTCAGTACTCCTTTACACACAAACTGCTGAGGAGCTCAAAGGGCCTTTTGTGGATTATATCTATTGATATTTACTGTATTAGAAATTTCGTTTAATAGAAAGCTTCTAGGGTTTTCATGTCTACTGTATTTAGTTTGTTGCAGTATCACTTTTTGCTTAAGCTTTTGGAAATGCGCGCATGTGAGAGAATGCAATTAAAAAGTCTTGGTATTATCTGAAATGTAAATTTGACACTGAAATTCCCTTTGAGAACATCTCTTCTGTGACAGTCCCTGGTGCTGGACATATGGTATTCATGCTTCTTTGTATTAGTGGAGTTTTACTTTGTTTCTTTTGAAAGAGCCTTTCGCTATGTAGTCCAGACCAGCTGCAGAGTTGCCGTGTAGTCCAGGTTCGTCTTGAACCGTGATCCTCCTGAGTGCTGGAATTATAAGTGTGGACCACCAGCCCAGTGTGTGGGAATAGATATTCTTAAATTCTGTTGAATCCCTTCTTTAGCAGCTCTGTCTTTTGGCAGCTCTGCTGTACACAAGCCCTCTCACCTTCTTGCAATATCTTTCCTTCTTGATCTTGCACAAAGTCAAGTTCACAACTGAGTATTTATTAGAAAGCATCTATTGAGTTACATCTTTAGTTGTCACTGATTTTCTTAGCTTTGTGTCATTTTCTCACTTTATCTAGAACTTTTATTGCCTATAAAAAGAATAGTTTTAACAATCAAATTAGTTTTGATTTGCATTTGTTTGTTTGTTTTCTCTTTTTTTAGACAGACTCATCATGTTGCTCAGCTCAGTTTGGCCTCAAACTCCTTAGCTCAAGTGAGTATCCTGCCTCAGCCTTCCGGCACCTTCACACTTGACACCAAACATCTAATTATGTGGCCCACATCTCTTTAGTTGTTGACTGACCAATCAAGTACTTCTGTTTTCATACTTGTAAAATGGGAGACATCTTTTCTCAGAATTGTTCAGTGAATTAAATGAAATGGCACCTTGCCTGGCATCTAGAAACCTTGAGATAGTCCTGGATAGCCTCATGGAGAAAAACTTGCTTTTTTTCCTAATTTGTCTACTACTTTTTCCTGTACAGTTAACTATAGGTCCTTAAAATCATTGACTTTCTAACTTTTTTTATTAGTGCATTTTTGTAGTACATGATATTTACATTCCCTGTGGGTAGTTGGGACATGTATATAATACACCTTAATTCCTTTTCTCCTCTCTTTCCCTTCCCTCCCTCCCAGGGAAGGGGTTCAAGAGACTTTTAAACTTTCTTGTGACTGAAATTATCTGCAAAGTTAAAACCTTTTACATTTTATTTTTTTAAAAATAGCATTGTCTTTAGAGGTTGATGTCTCTTTGTTATCGAAGTGTAGTATGCTTCTAGTGTTTAATAATAGGAAGGATTTAATGTGTTGGACTTTTAAACCACCCAGCTTAATGTGGTTCTTAATTGACAATTACAAAATTAGTAATACAAAGAAAAAATAAATCACACAAAAGAACAGCAGAGGGAGCTATTGAGATTTGATTATATTTTCTATTGCATTGGTTTGATTTTTGCCTTTGTTTTTCCTTAAACTATAATGTTTTAACTTAGGCTTTCTCGTCTCAATTATTAAGGTGCAGTAAATTTTTATCATATTGGAGAGTATGGAGTTTGAAGTATTCCAAAATATCAGGCTACTCCCTGCAGTTGCCCTAGTTCTGTTCCAGCATCACTCCTGTCACCCTTATAAAGGTAATTGGTATAAGAAAAGTAATAATTTTACCACTGAAATTTTAGAAATGAGTTTTTTCCGTTAGTGTGAACTGATCGTCAGAGAGAGCTGGTGTACAGGGCGCTGTTCCTGACTGATCTGTTGGGCTCTCTGGGGACCTCCGCTGACCTCCAGCATCTTACAGGAGTTGCTTCCAGGGCAACTACGAGTACTGTGCTCTGCTCTGAATGCCTTGTGCTGGCTTATGAGACTGGAAGGGTCAGAGCTCATGCGTCGTTAGAAGGCGGAGGCTGTGCTTGGGCTAGCTCCGGGGCGTGTGTAGTGGTGGCTGGGGGGGGAGTGGGAAGTTTGTCGCAGGCCTTTTCCCGCTGTTTGTGCCACACCCATGCGTATGGCCCACATTTACTCTTGACCTTTTTGTCACCCCCGTGGCCTCTAGCTGGTCCTTCTGCCTGCGTCCGCACTCCGCATCTGTTCTTACGTTTCAGCCGCGATCGTTTCTTAATTATGACTCTGAATACCTCTTCTAGGAATCTGTTTGTAAGTGTGCACAGAGTGTGGCTAGTGGGGATACTCCTTACGACTCGCGAGAGCAAATTAAATCATGGAAATGAATTTATTCATTGATGAAAGTAATTGTTGGACTTCATGCAGTCACATACTGTGGAGCCATCAATAATCATGTAAGAGGACATTAAGGTGTTTTATTGCATTAAAAACTCAGAAGAGTCTATACGTAATTGGAATGTAAGATTTGCACTTAATACACGAGTTAGGAGATTGTAAAGCTATTTTTAAAAGACTGTAGAGAAAATTTCTGACAGTATATATACTTTCTGGCTGTTGGAGCACAAGGAGGAGAGAGTCTGCCTGTTAGGTCTTGTTTAAAATGTCTAACAGGAACTTGTAGTTTATAAACCAACGCAGGTGTCAGGGGTAACCCTGGTCTTCCAAGACTTAGTTCCAGGCCTCTCCTGGTCTGTTTAAGTGGCGCTCCTGTGAGGGACCCGGGTTGTGACCTCCGCTGGAAGCGGCCTGGTGTAGTTCCGTCCGGCGGAACTGGGCTTTGCGGCACAGCTTCCCTCCGCACTGCGTCCAGGCACCTTGTCAGAAAGCGCGCAGTGGCGGAACACGCAGAGGGGTGAGGTTCGAGCCAACTGTGCAGTCAGCTCCGGTTGTGCTGGCTAATCGCGGTGGGACGCGGTCGGTGCTGCTGAGAACATCGCCTGCCTGCCTGCGAGAGGCCGGTGGGTGGTCTCGTGACCTTGACAGTGCCGCTCCCTCCTGTGACGTACCTCTTTCTTTGAAGGCGCTTCTCCCGACTGCCTTTCATTATTATTTTATTTTGAAATAGTAAGCAGGATTTGCCTCAGCACAAATTTCGAGTGAATGAATGAATGCTAAATGAATCAGTTCGTGACTTTTGCCCAAGTCTGCTGATACTTCTAAGCAGCTGATTGTACGTCATTTGTTTAATGAGATATAGTCGACCTTTTTTTTCCTGCTTAAGATGCATTAGATGTCAGAATCACGATTGACTGGGTGGCTTCACAGACGCGCACACTTCTGGCAGAGCTCGCTTGTCCGGGAAGATGCTCGGCACCTGGTCCCTCAGTCATGTGAACAGTGACGCATGCCAGAAATAGACGCTGTGAGAATTCAGTGCTGCCTGTCTTCTTCGGTTCTAACAGTGAGCCGGAAGTGTGTGCTTGGTCTTAGTTTTGGTATCTCTCAACACTGCTGTGTATCAGCAACAGAGGATGTGTGCTCTTACCTTCGGTTTTAATCTGTTTAAACCTTACTGCACCTCTTCCTTAGAGCTTAATTAAAGGTCTACTTTTCTTCATACCTAAGATTGTTATCTCAGGGAATGAGGCATAGAAAATGTGTCTGCATGAAGTAGCAGTAACAAAATCTGCTCGTGGTGAAATGCATTCTTCTAGCAAGAGTCCAGTGTATAGAAAAGAGGTCAGATGACTCTTCCAGATCACCATAGCCAAAAACCTTTGCCAGTCAAGTCAGTATGCCGAGTTCCGTGCCTGGTGTCAAACACTGTCTAGGGTACGTCTAATAAACCTATCCTGAGTAAATCCAAGTGATCCTTGTTCCTTTGTCCTAGCCCCACTTTGGGAGGTACAGTTTATCTTCTTTCAAATCGAGTCTGCTCAACAGAACGCAGTGAACATGCCAACATGTGGAAGTGTCTCAAATCCTTAAAACATCAGTCAAGTTCTAGTTGTGTAGGTTTGGTGGCCTTGAGTGGCCATATACAAAGTTCTGCTGATCTATAGGACAGGGTACTGCATAGAGGGAAAAACTAATCTGTTTTTTCCAAGAAGAGCCTTTAAGTGATTTCAGCCGTGTCTCCCCCAACAGCGTAATTTCCCTGTTGAATGCAATCAACCTATGGAAGAACGAGAGATAACAAAAATGCATGTTTTCTTAAGTTCCCTTGTTTTACTGTGGTTTGTTACCCAACAATAGAAATCAAAATGGAAATTATTTCTTGAAAGTGAGTTGCTGCTGTGACAAAAAACTAACGCATGCATTTGGCTGTGGGGTGAGTGGAAACTGGAAGAAATGCAAGGAAATTATTATTGCAGTCTGTAAGCACAGGGAAGAAATTGTCGTGGGGGGTGACTCATTCTCCTGAGGGTAGAAAGCTCAGCAGACATTTGATAACATGGAAATTGGAAGTGTACCTACTAAACTTGTTGGGTGCAGCTCTTTGCATATGTTCACTATGTTCCTATAAAACTGGCGAACACAGCATCAATATTTCTATTACTGAAGTGAGGAAATTCAGAGTGAAGGAAGCTAAGAATCTTTGCGAATATCACGCCTTGTAAGTTGTAGTCACAATTTTAACACAATTTGGCTAAAGAATTTTCAAGCAAAACAAACAGTTTCTTTTACCTGTATATGAGAAATGGATAGAGATAAACTAAAGAAATTAGGGTTTGATCAGAATCTAAAGGAAATATCTCCAGAGTTCTTAAAGATTCACAGGTGTATCTGTTCGATGAGAAAACAAGAAAGAGTATGTTGTCAGGAGGTACTGCAGGTGGCAACAACTGGGGCATTTTGTATGGGATCCATTGCAGACTATATAGTTGAAACAGAATCCTGCCCCACAGAAAGGCTTTGGATTTCTGTTGCAATGGGTACATCATGGACAACCCATGGAGAGGTCATCAAGGCTGGTAAGATCCTACAAAATACAAGGAATAGGATAGTCAAAGTATAAAAGAGTTACGGCTTCTCCAGAGTGGCTGTTCAGTGAACGAAATTCCATAACAAGTCTTATACTCAGAAAATGATGAGTTCTGAAAAATCTGCCCCTTAATGTGGAGGACACCACTAACTTTGTTGTTGGAACCTGGAGTTACCATGTAAGAAGTTGTGATAATTTTCCAGGATAGAGATTGACTTTTCTAACTTCTGAAGTTCCAACATCTCTGCAATCTGCCACAAAACCAAGGACAGGAATAAAAACAAACCTTCAAAGGACCCCAACAATAGGACTGCATTGATAGGTATAAGTAGGAATTTCCCAAAGAAGAGATTGATGAAGTTGGGTTTGGAGAAACTTGGTCTAGACATCAACTGATGGATGCGGGACCCAGCAGGCAGTTGTCCACCCACAAGAAAAAGTGTTTCTTCTTAGAGCAAGATTCCTCCATGGTGATCGATTTCTAGCTGTTAAATGTCAAGAAGCTGCCAGCCCCTGCCTGACACTGGAGAAGATAGACCAGGTATGGTAACAAGAGATTCTAGATGTAAATAAGGACCTTGTACACTCCATGAAGGGTGTGAAAGGATAGAATGAAAGGGTTATGGGTACAAGCTTTTAAGATCTTTTGGATACCAATGTTCACATGATTATTTTATCAGGCTATTTTGAGGGGTGAAGACCATACATTTGTTTGACCAGATTTGGAAAAGGAGTGAAATCAGAAAGGATCTGACTATAATCTGGATTAGATTGTTTAAATCACTATTAAGCACTATTGTTGCGGTAATTGCTAAGTGCATAGTTAGTATTGGTGTTTTGCATTCTTGTAGTGTAAATGCTCATAAATTTCAAGAGAATTTTCCCAATTGAGAGGAGATGCTTGTAGAGAGATGATAGTGAAATAAATGTACTAAGTAGCCTTCCATTTCCATCCACATTATACAGCAAAAATGACAAAAAATTACAGGAGAAGGAAAGGCATTCAAAGCTGTGATGAAGGACTTAAAGGCAGCAGGGGCATCGAGAAATTTAATCCACTGCAGTAGTTCTGTGTGCCCATGAGAACTGGAGGCATAGAGTGCTTCTTGCTGTTGAATTCAGTTTTTCTAGCCCCAACTCTTCTAGAATATTGTATTAAAACCGTTGGCCTCTGGAATGTCATCTTGGACACTGCAAATATATTAAAAAAAAAAAGTCCCTTATCAGCTGGATATATTGATTGGTGCACACCTGTAATCCCAGGATTCAGAAGCCTGAGGCAAGAGGATTGCTGCAAGTTTGAGGCCAGCCTGGGTTACATAAAGAGTTCAAGGACAGCCTGAACTACATAGTAAGACTCTTTGTCTCAAAAACAAAATAACAACAAAAAACCCTTTGGTATAAAGAGATCAGTTACCTCTGCCTGGTGGACAGTCCAGTATGCATAGCTCTGCAAAAGAAATATGTAAATTCTTGTGCTATATGCCACCAGTGGGTGGGATAAGACATGAAACAGCTCTCTGTCCCTTCATGGGGCTTAGTTTCATTGCATTGATGACATCGTGCAGACAGGCCCTATGTTATTTATCTCTTTCTGGGTCACATTAGTCCAAATTTAGCAGTTTAAAATAGCATATTTATTATCTCACAGCTTCTGTGTGTCAGGAAGCTGGCATAGCTTAGGGGGTATCCTGTTTCAGGGTCTCAGAAAGCTGCAATCAAGTTGTCAACCCAAGCTGGGGTGTTATTTCGAGGTTTGACTGGGAAAGGATCTGGTTCTGAGCTCACATGATTATTGGTGGGATTTAGTTCCCAGAGTGACTAAGGGCTTCGGTTCCTTGTTGGGTGTTTGGTGGAGGCCACCCTCCATTCCTTGCAGTATGGGTTTCTCCACAAAGCTGTTTGCTTCATGGAGCCAGCAAGGGAGACTTTGGGCCAGCAAGATGGAAATTACTATGAAGCGACATCTTCTCAGTGTTGAGGTATTCTGTTAGTTACAAACAAGTTACTCAAGGGTGCAGTCAACTACTAGACTGGGAATACCAGGGAGTGGGGTTATCAGAGGCCATCTCAGGGCCTACCCATCATAGACCCTGAAAAAGAATAGGTGGTAATGGCTTTATGGCATTCACCACCTCACATGAGCCCTCCAGAATGACTCATTCATTCTGATACAATGCAAAGAAAAGCTAAATTCTTGGGAGCAATGTGTTATGAGGCTCGAAAATTTTACTCTTGAAATAGTAAAGGAAAAATTAATTTACTCCCTGGCCCCCACTGCCAAAAAGGGAATCTAGCAATTCATTGGATTTTTGAGTATCAGAGACAGTGTTGTCTTGTCTTAATCCATTTAGGCTGCTATAATGAGACCAAATGCTGGGAGCTCATAAACAGTAAGCTTTTGTCTTAGTTCTGATGGTTGCGAAGTCCAGATCAGGATGCTTGCAGATTTAGTGTCTGATGCAGGCCCATTTCTTGGGTTATAGATCGTGCCATTTTGCTGTGTTCACTTGGTGGAGGGAGTAAGTGACTTCCTTCTGGGTTCCTTTTGTAAGGACACTAATTCCATTCATGAGAATGGATAAAGCCCTTAGGACCTAATCATATCCCAAAAGCCCACTGTCCACATATCAGCAGTTGGGGATTAGGTTTCAATATACGAATTTTGAGACAAAACATTCAATCTCTAGCATGTCTCATTTTGGCATTTTGTTGTAATGAATATCTAAGTGGATAAGGAAATATGCCAAATTCAGTTGGGGATCTGAGCAGGAAGTAAGATAGAGGCAGTGCTCTTCAGTAGCCCTAGTCTTGGAGCCTAGAAACTCCACATTTCTTTGAGGTATAGGTATCTGTTTCTGCTAACTATACCTTTTTGAGTCTCTGGTAAAGAGTAATTAGTTTTCTAATGCCTGAGCCAGATTTAAAGTTAATGATATTGAAAAAAACATTTGATGATGTCTACTGGATGGTGACAGTAGATATCTAGAACCCAGACAACATTGAAAAACTGATCGTGATGAAGGCAGATCAGTACAGTGGTCTGGAGTGAAAGCCCCCACTGTTCTAGACCAACGATGGCGAACCTTTCAGAGTTTTCAGTGATACAAACAGCCTGCTGCGGCACACGTGCCGTGTGTTCACCACCACTGTTATAGACAGTATTTTTTGTCTATGTGTGTTTTGTTTTGACTGACCCTTGGGCTGTGATAAATGGCATAGCTCCCTGGTTAGACTGTCTCCCGGGCAGAGACTGACTGGTATCTTAAAGATACATCTCTATGAGGTGGTGAGTTCGGGAAGGCCATTGCAGCCAGATGGGACATTTATGGCCCATCTGAAAACTTGATGTTTAGATAAAATCTAAAGGAAAAGTTACTTACTCCCTGACCCCACTACAGAAAAGGGGAGTCTAGCATGCATTGGATTATTGGGTATCAGACGCTACATTGCTTTGTCGTAATCTATTTAGACTGCTATAATAATACCAAACACTGGGAACGTGTAAAAAATAAGCATTTGTCTTAGTTCTGAAGATTTCGAACTAAAATCTAAATACCATATTTAAGCCAGGTGTGCTGGCGCATGCAGGTAATCTCAGCGCATGGGAGACTGAGGAAGAAGATTGCTGTGAGTTGAGGCCAGCCTAGACTGCATAGTGAAACTGTCAGAAAAAGAAACAAACAAATAAATATCATATTTAGATAAAATAAAATGAAACAATGTGGTTAGTCAGGCCTGCATGACTGAGGCAAGAACCACCACTCACTGAACTTTTCCTTATAATACTGATTTCATTATCACTCTTTCTGATTTGGCTTCGATTGACAAACTTTAATCTTGGTTATAGGTTTTATTTCTTGATTGTTGGCATATCTAGGAATTTTTAATTTGCATTTTAAGTCATAAATGCTTGAGTTCCTGGATTTTTTTAATTTATTAAAATTTAATAGTACATTTTAGATGTACATAGTGATAACATTCATCATAGGGGATTTGTACCTGTACATGATATATTTTATTGCTTCTTTTTCTCCCTTTCCCTCCCCTCCCTTCACACCTCCCCCCACCCCGAGGTCCTGGATTTTGATGTCTGTCTTACTTTTAAAAATATTTGAATTTTGTTGTGGCCATCTGGATATGTTACTTGGGGAATTAGTTTGTTTGTTTGTTTGTTTTGAGGCTTGTTATTAAGCTTTATTAGGGTAGGTCTAGAATAATCTTTATTTCAGGGCTAGTTTAACTGTATTATGTGAAGACAGGTTTTTCAAAAAGCTGAAAAAATATATCACGAAAATACTAAGTGTAAAAAAGTTAGAGTGGCTATATTAGAACCAAGGTACATTTAGAACAAAGAATAGTGCCAGATGAAGAAATGAGTTTCTTAATAAAAGTGTTAATCATGAAAGAGACCCAAAAATACAGAAAGCAAAAAGTGACAGAACTGGAAGAGTAAATAGACAAATATGTAGTTACTGGAGGAGTTTTTGTTACTGAGAGGACAAAGAGAACAAACAAAACACAACAACCCTCTCCCCCCGAAAAAAAACAGTGAGGGTGCAGACCTGATCTAAGTATAGACTTCATAGGTTTACATGTTTGTATTAAAAAAGAAAGTATGTTAAAAGTCACTGATGTAAATTTCTGTTTGACAAGGCCAAGAGGAGGAATGAAATTAAGCTTGAAGTAAAAAGAAGGATGGAAATAATAATGAGAAAAAATTGAAGTCAATGAAATAGAAAACATTTGACAAAAATCAAAGAACTCAAAAGTTGGTTATTTTAAAAGATAAAATTAGCAAAGGAATACTATTAACATCTTTATGACCATAAAGTTAGTGAGTTGGACACAATGGATAAATTCCTTTAAATATACAAATTATGAAAAATGGGTTAGAAGAAATAGAAAATATAATTGGACCTATATTTAGAAAATAAATTTAGTTAACAGTTTAAGGCATTCACATACACAAATGCTTTATGCTTGGTGATTTCACTGGTTAATTCTGTCAAACACTGAAGGTGAAAGAAAAAAGAAAAAAAAGAGATCACTCATTTTACTCAAGCTCCTTTCAAAACAAATTGAGAAGGAGGGAATGTTTCAAAATATATTTTATTGGCTAGGGTGTGGCTCAGTGTAGAGGAGGTCTTTAGGTTGAATTCCTATCACCAAAAAGCAAAATTATTTTATGAGGCCACGCTTAAACTGATAACAAAATGAAGATGTATATAAGAAAAGACACTGGATACTACTATTTCTTATAAATAGCCTTAAAAATCTTTAAAATAATTTTAAATCTAATCTGTGTGTGTGTGTGTGTGTGTGTGTGTGTGTAATACGTTGTGGACAAGTGATATATGTCCCAAAAATTAATCTGCTCTCTCCACGTGTTTTTGCTATGGGTCTTGGATTCTAAGCCAATGCGATTTTTTTAAAAAAAGACAGAAATCTTCCTACTTGGAAAGGAAAAGGAGAAAAATTTTTTTATTTGCAGATGATATCATGGTCTGTATAGAAAATCCTAAGGAATTTGCTGAAAAACTGCTAGAACTAACAAGTGATATTTAACAAGGTTATGGGATAAAAAGTCAACATAAAAATGAAATTGTATATGCTATCAACAGTTGAAATGTCCAAGGAAAAATCTTACAAAATATTTGAAGGATTTGGGTGCAAAAATTATAAAACCTTTCTGAGAAAAATGAAAGAAAATCTAAATAAATAGATCTATTGGGTTCATAGAAAAACCAAATATTTTTGATATATCAGTTTTTCTCAAGGTGACCTGTACATTCAGTGCCATACTGATCGAAACCTCTGGAGCAAAGTTTTGTAGAAAGTGACAACTTGATTTTAAAATTCAAATGTAAATAAAGAGGCTCTAAAAGAAAACAATTTTGAAAAAGGAAAACAAAACAGGAGGTTTCATACTACAAATACACAAAAACTTCAATAATCAAAATAGTGTGCTTTTCAAGTAAGGGTAGACTCCTACAAGAAAAGAACATAACAGAAGGTCTAGAACTAGATCTGCACATTATATGTTTCATTGGTTTTTGACAAATGATCAAAATAGTTTAGTGGTGAAGGATAGATTATATTTTTATAAATGACACTGGATCATTTGGAAATCAACATTTAAAAACTTTTAACATATTCCTTGTATAATATGTAAAAATTAACTCAAAATTAATATTAAATGTAAATATAAAACCTCAATGATAATAGAGAAGAAAATCTTCCATACCTTGAGTAGGTAGAGATTTGTTGCAGCACAAAACAAGATGTATTATATAAAAGAAAATAGTTGATACATTATACTAATCAAAGTTAAAAACTTCACCTCTTTGAATGATGCTGTTAATAAAATAAAAAGATAAACCCCAGACTGGGTAAAGATATTTACAAAACAAATAAGGGACAAAGAACTTGTCTCCAGCATTTACAAAGAACTCTTAAAACTCAGTACTATAGAGGCAAATTAACTGAAAAATCGGCAAAAGATTTAAATGGACACTGAACCAAAATTAACTGCCAGTATGAACACGAAAAGGTGCATAACATCATTTGTCAGGGGAAATGAAAATTAAAACCATAATGAGTTTTTCCTAGATTCATTAGCATGACTAAACTTAAAATAATTGACAGATGTCAGCAAGGTTCTAAAACTGGATTTGTACACTGTTGGTGGGAATGCGAACTGGTACAATTACATTGGAAAAGTTTGGTAATTTTTTATAAAGTGCATCATAAGCTTCGCACTTGTCTCAGCAATCTCTCTCATAAGTGTCTACACAAGAGAAATGAAAACATATACCTACTAAAGGCCTATATGCAAATATTTACAGCGGCTTTATTAATAATTGTTAAAAACTAGAATTAGCCCAAATTTCTATCAATTGGTGAACAGTTAAGTTATAATTCATCTGTGATAATTGGTGATAAGTTATAATTCATCTGTGTAATGAACTATTAAACAGTAAAAAAGAATAAATTATAATATTGTCAAAATCATAAATAAAAAAAAAAATCATGAATATTCCCAAAAGTAGTATGCTAAGTGAAAAATCCAGGTACATAAATCTATAGTATATGATTTCATTCCTGTGACTTTCTGAAAAAGGCAAAATTCTGGGGACAGAAATTAGAGGGTTGTTTGCCAGATCCTGGCAGCTTGGGGAGGTTTACACTGGGGGGACTGATCATGATATTATTGTCCTGATTGTGGTGGTACCTACATGTCTATATATTGGTTAAAACTCATCAAATTTTATGGTAAAAGGATGAACTTTATTGTATATAAATCATACTACAGTAAACCCAACTTTAAACAAATTTATAGGTGTGTTTCAAGAAGTCTACAATGGTGATGTATATTTTTGGTCAGCCTCCCCACCTTCTTTTGTTATACAAGTAATTCCAACAAGGGAAAAATATTCAAGCTATTCTGGAGATTATCCATGAAAAGTAAAAGATCTTGTTTTCTCTCTTTCCAATTGTTTTATGTCCTGAATTAATCACTTGTAGTTAGTTTTGTTTTTAGTATTTCTAGTGTTTACCTCTATAAATATACATAAAATGCTATTATTATTGAAGCTACTTTACTAATTTATATAATACACTTTGTTTTCTTTTATGAAAAGAACATATTGCCCCAGCTTTATAATTCTAATTTTTACAATTTTGTTTTGTTACGCTTAACTTTGATTTTCATTGTTTATATTTGTACATTTAATTAATACTTGAGATTTTTTTGTTTTGTTTTGGGGGGATAATGAGGATTAAACTCAGAATCTCCTGCTTGCCAGGCAAGGACTTTACTACTGAACTACTCTCTCCAGGCCAAAACTTGAGACATTATGTTTGCTTTCTTTTACTGTAACACATGTTGGGGAAAATCAGCTTCTAAAGAGAAAAGGTTTATTTTGGCCCTGCTGCATGTCAGTGCGTCATAGTGGAAGCGTATGGCAGAGCAAACCCACTCACTTTATGGCTTGGTGGAGCCACTGGGACCCTCCTCCTAAATGCTCACCACCTCCCAGTAATGCCACTCTGGGGAACAAACCTTTAACATGTGGGCCCGTGAGACACTTGAGATCCAAAATATAGCAGACATCATCTTCAGACAGTTTCTTTTGCCTTCCCCCATGTAAGAAGAGGAAGTCAGTTTCTTACACTGCCCCACACCTTCTGTTTTCCAGTTTGGGTCAAGAGCTACCATTATTTTTATATAGTTAAGATTGGCGTCAGTTATATTATATCCCAAGTGATAAAGTCAAGTATAGTATTTATAAATCATGCAAAATTGTAGATTCAGTATAATAATTTTCTTGTACAGATATTTACTTGCTCTACCGCTGATCTATATCCCTACCCCTTTTCATCTTATACTGAGACAAGGTCTTGCTAAATTGTCCAGCCTGGCCTAACTTCCTTCCTTCCTTCCTTCCTTCCTTCCTTCTTTCCTTCCTTCTTTTCTCTTCTCCCTTATCTTCCCTTTCCTCTCCTTTTCTTTCTTTCCTTTTTTTTTTTTGTGGAATTGAGGACAGAACCCATAACCTTCATACTGACTTATATCTACAGCCCATTTTCTATTTTTTTATTTTGAGACAGGGGCTAAGTTCTCCAGATTGAGCCTGAATTTATGATCCTTCTAACTTCCTTCAGTCTCCCAGAATGCTGGGATTATAGGCATGTGCCACTATGCCTGGCTCCTACTGGAATTTATAATAGATGATTTTAACTTTCTTAAAATAACCCCTATCTATCATAGCTTTTTTCTTTTATCAAATTTTATTTTCATTGTTTTCATGTTCTACTTGATAAATTTCCTCACATAATACTTCTAGGAGCTGTTTTTCTTAAGTAACTGGTGATCTTTGGTTGTTTATTTCTGTTTAAAAGTGAGGAATCACATGGATTATTACAGGTTGTTGGTGTGTCTTTATTCTGCTATTGAGCATGTTCCATGAATGTGTAAGCTGATTGGAAATTTTATATTTGCTTGTTGTTCATTTAACAAATGTATAACAAGCAACTATTTGTTTTCTGGGTAATTTTGAGGCTGCCATGGTGAGCAAAATAAGACATAATAGTTATTCTTAGGGACCTAACTTTTTAGAGAAGACAATAATTACAATGCAGTTTATCATCTACATCTGCGAGTTCCATATTCATGGATTCAACCAACCGTATGTCAAAAATATTTGAAAAAAAGACTTGTGTTTATACAGAACATGTACACACTTGTTTTTTTGTCATTATTACCTAAAATATTGTATAGCAATTTACCCAGCATTTACATTGTATTGGGTATTATATATAGTTGAGAGATGATTTAAAGTATATGAAAGGATGTAGATAGGTTACATGCAAATACTACAGCAGTTCATATGAGGGACTTGAGCATCTGAGAATTTTGTTATCTGTAGATACATTTCATTAAGTAATTACACAGTAATATGTGAGGAAAGAACCACAGTTATGTGAAAACAAAATAAACTGTATATTAGGACCTTGTTTGCTGTTGGTGACAGAGACCCAACTGAAGCTGAACTAATGAAAGGGGAATTTAATGGCTCATTTGGTGAAGAATTCAGGTCTGTAATGGTATCATTGGGGTTCTTTCTGTTTTCATCACTTATTTTCTTTTTATGTGTGTTTTCATTCTCAAGTGGTTTCTCCACAAGTGCTAACAAAGACAGCTACCATGGTCTGGTTTACAACCCACAAGCCTAGCAACTCCATCCTAGACACCAAAGAAATGCAAAATACTTAATTTGCGAGGTGTGGTGGCACACACCTGTAATCCCAACTTCTCGGAAAGGTGAGACAGGAGGATTGAAAGTTTGAGGCCATCCTGGGCAGCTTAGCAAAACCCTGCCTCAAACTAAAAAAGTATAGAGGCTGGGGATGTAGCTCATTTGTAGAATGCTTGCCTGTCGTGCAGGAGGCCCTGGGTTCAACCTCCAGCACTTCAGAAACAGACTAAAGGAAAAAAACTCACTTAGATTAACTGTCCATTATTACTTAAGCAAACCCAATGAAAAAACATCTTTCTCACAAATTTTTAACTGTCCAGTTTTGTGTTCCCTGCACCTGACTGCGGCACCTGTCTTTCTCTAATTTATGGCTACGACTCAGAGTGTAGATATTTTCAATTGGGTAGGTATAAATTATGTGTATAACCCTAGAGCTGGGGGATGGAGTCAGCTATAAAGCCTTAGATTAGAAGAGGGTTGGTTCCACAAATAAATATCCTTCAGTCTAGTTGGACTGCAGTAGGAAATGTGTATCACTTGCTTTTAGACAGATCTGTGTTCCAGTCCGATCTGTACTGTTTCATGCTGTGTGATGAAGGCAAATTAATAATCCATCTAGGCATTTTCTTTCCATTTAAAGGTTTTGGAAATACATGGTTTTGAAAATATGACATGATGAATATAATGTATCCTGTACATTATTTTCCTGCTCAATAAACTGTAGCATTGTTTTTAGAATATTACAAACACTCATGTACTTACTGTTTGACCTAAGAAAAGATTGCCAGTACAGGGTGAGTGTCAAATGCTTGGGACAGAAGGGTCTCTGTGGATTTTTCTGATTTTGGAAGAGTGGCATATAAATAATGAGGTATCTTGGGGTTGGGGCCCATGCTTAAACACGAACTTCTTTTATGTTTTGTATAAAGCTTCTGCACATAGCCTAAAGGTAATTTTATACAATATTTTTAGTGTATCTGTGTTTTGACTGCAACCCATTATATCAGATCAAGTGTGGAAGTTTCTACTTGTAGCATTATATGGCCCTCAGGAAGTTTCACATTTTGGTGCATTTTGGCTATCAGATTTCCCAATTAGAGATGCCTAACCTGTACAGCCAATTTGCAGTGTGTACTCTGGTTGCATGTTTCCATCTGTTTTCAACAGATTACTAACCTGAACTTAATGGTTATCATTTTTATTATTTATGATGATTCTTTTGCCTATTGGTAAACTTGCAAATAGCATTATACTGCCTCTTTCTTTTTTAACTTGCTTTTAAAATTTTATTTGTAGATTTATGTATTTATTTATTAATTACAGTGCTGGAGATTGAACCTGGGGCCTTATGCGTGCTAGGCAAGTGCTGTACCACTAAGCTACATCTCCTGCCCTTGTAACTTGCTTTTTGTTTTTGTTCAAAATTTTGAGATTCATCTTGGTTGATATATGTAGCTGTAATCCATTAATTTCTACTTTTGCATAATTTTCCAGTTTATGAATACATTACATTTTTATCCATTGTATTCTTAATGGATATTTAGGTTGTTTGTATTATTTTGCTGTTAGAGGTAAGATTGATTTGGACATTCTTGTGCATATCTCCATGTAAATGTGCAATACTTTTCTCTAGGCCACATATGCAGGAATTAAATTACTGAATTTTAGGGGATGAACATTTTCAGGCCACCAGAATTTGTCAAATTGTTTTCAGAGTTGTTTCTTTCATTTCCAGTCCTGTCAACAGGCTCTTACTGTTCCTTACCATTTGGAAACATTTTCGCTATCTTACAGGGTTAGCAGATAGGAGATAGAAATATTAAAAATATAAGACAGTACAGTGGAGTAAATGTATCAGTTTTCACAAAAAATATGCAAGTTTTTTGAGGAATCTCTGTGAGTGAAATAAATCAGACACACAAGCTTAAATATTGCATGATTTCTCTTATATGAGAAACTCAATACATAAAGAGCAAAATAAAAGACAGATAATAAGAATAGGGAACTAGATCTTTTTCAAAAAGGAAAAGGATTAAGAGATGGAGGGAGAGGGGAAGGAGAGGAGGGAAGAGAGATGAAAAAAGAATTGAGATGTGTTATGTATGGTACCACTCCCCACAGGGAATGTAATCCTTATACACTGCAAACATGTACTAGTAAAAAATAAAACTGAAAAAAAGTAACTGCAACCCTCGGAATCTAGAAACACAGAGGAGGTTGGAAGCCTC
The DNA here is from genome assembly GCA_004026905.1 of Hystrix cristata. NCBI lineage: Eukaryota > Metazoa > Chordata > Mammalia > Rodentia > Hystricidae > Hystrix > Hystrix cristata. The sequence goes on along the minus strand of PVJO010003715.1, from coordinate 53,046 downwards.
GTCTCTGTGAAGTCAGTCAGGTGAAATCCCATCTTGTCCGGTTACTGAGTGAGGCTGGCAGGTCCTCGGTGTTTCCATGAGATAAGTAAGGGGCAGCTTTGTTTCACGGCTTTTCTGTTATATGCCTGCTTGTCTGGATAGCAGAGTAACCTCAGGTAGCTCTGTTCGCAGCATCCAAGTACATTTTACCCCTGCTTGTGACAGGGTCCCTTTTGCTGTCCTGGACCTCTGCTAGCTCAAGAGTACTCTATAGAGTGAAGAGTTTAAATGATATATTTTATAGTCATTAGGGATATTTTTAAATTTAGCACTACATGGCCATATCTCTATATGTCTACATATACCTATCTATATAATTTTTTTGAATATTCATATGTCTTCAGCAGTTTGTAGTTTTAACAATGAGGCCAGACCTATGTTAATGGAAGGGGATGTGACAACAGAAATTGACTACCTTATTAAGGTTTAATGCAAGGAATCCAAAGAAATTTTTATCTTATTATAAGCACCTGGAAAATAAATTAATGTTTTGCTTAAATGTAACTAAAACTGGAGGACAGAAAATGTGATAGTAATATATGTTACTAGAGTAGGGTTAAGTTCCCATCATTTGAGGGAAATGGTAAATTAGAATAATTTTGATGTCGTTAGCCTTGTAAAGGAGTTTTTTTCCTGGCTTGAGAGTTCAAGAATGGTTCTTCTAAGAAGCATGAGAAAAGACTTCTAACTGTGTAATAGGGACTGTTTTAGTTACTTTTCTCTCGTTGTTGGGACAGAATACTCGACACCCAAAGTTAGGGGAAGAAAGGTTTATTAGCTCACAGATTGGAGAGGTTTCAGTCTATAGTCTGCTGGGTCCGAGGCAAAGCAGCATGGCAGAGGCAGGGCGGGCTGGTGTGGCAGACCGGCAGCCTACCGACCAGCTGCAAAGTAAAGTGAGGAAAATGCAAGGAATGTCTGCAAATAAGCAATGCAAACAAGCAGCTAGTTAGCTTCTTCTTGTATCTTTTATCTAGGCTACCTGCCCCCAGGGTGGCCCGCACTCCCACCCCCAATCTCAGTCTCACATCCTTGATCCCAGCAGAACCATGCTAAGCCGATCAATGGATCAATTTAGTAATCACACACTCTAGATCCAGCTATCTCTTACCACATGAGGCTTTGGGGGGACATCTAGACACAAACCATAACAGGGACTTAGAGGCTGCTTTTACTGAAACCAGGGATTGTTCGCTTGGGTCTGCAAAAGCCTGACAGGTAACTAAAAGCAGGATTGGAACCTTGTGTTCTGCCTTCATTTTGTGTCCATCTCCCTTCTACCCTGCATTCTCAGTCAGATTTCTGCTCAGCCATGTATGCGGATGTGTTAATCATGTACAGAGTGTCCCTTTACAGCTGGTGTTCCTCCCGCTTCAAGGCTGGAGTCACTAAGGTAAGAGAAACTGAGGGTATTTGCAAGATTTGCAGGGACACCCTTATCGACAGCGCCTACGGGTCTCCGGTCATAAGCTGAGGCCTAGCTAGCTCTGTTTGGTCTTTTGCTGAGCATTGTCCCCTGCAGTCACCGTGGATTCCAGAATGGCAGGTCTGAGCAATAAGCATCCTGTGATAACTCTGGAACTCTGGTCAGATGAGGGCCATGTTCTTACTGTTGGTAACAGTCAACCTGAGCACAGTTTAACCGAGACTGTGTGTGTTTCTTACCCTCCACCACCTTTGTCTCTTCCCATGTTGGAACCTGAAGCTACTGTCTGTACTCCCGAAGACAGGGCTGAGATGGTTAGTCTCCTTGTCTCCCCAGTATGGCTATACTGGATAAATTCCTTTCCAGCTTTTCATCATGACTATTCCTGTTTGATTTTTAGTACGTGTGACTAGATCTGGCATGTTGAGACTCCTCAAACTCAGGTGCTGTTCTGACCTAGAACTCTGCCACAACTCTATTCATCAGAAATGTGATCACCAAGCCAGGCACAGTGGTACAGGCCTGTAATTCCAGCACTTGGAAGGCTGAAGTGGGAGCCTTGCCACAAGGTCAGGGCCAGCCTGAAATGTCATTACCAAGATTCCCAAAGGAGATACAACAAACAACTGATTTACCCGTGGGGACAGCATCCTCAGACTCTGAACTGAAACAGTCTGCTATCTTACATTATTAGCACATTGCTGTATTTTAAAGTTGTGAAGGGTTATCCAGAATTTTAATGACAGTGACAATAATCTGCTCAGTGCCCTCAAATTTGAAAAAAGAGTTGAATTTATAATGGACAGAAAAACATTTGTTTGCACGAAGAGAATACTTTGGGGGCTGTGATAAGTAAACCTGTTACAGGAATAAATCGGGGCTGCCTGCTGCTTGAAGGCTGCTATTGAAGAGACAAGAGTTGGTAGGAAGGAGTCAGGTGTATCCGAAGGCTGGCATCTCAGAAGAAGGAAGGATTCCATATCAGAGCTAGATCTTGGGGGCTCAATGATGAGAAGGGGTTTTAGAACCAGTGACAGGAGGGAGCAGGGCAGGAAGGCCACAGGCTGAATAGGGTCTTCTATCATCCAGAGTGTGTGTCTCTTTTCTTCTTCTCAAACACTGCAGTGGACCTCCACTTCTTGGGGCTTGCACCTGTAGTTGCTTTTAGACAGAATATTTTCTTTGTATTACTTGGCCCTTGTAACTAAAGACTAAGGAGGAATGTTATAAGGTCATAAATGTAAAAAAGATTTTAGCAGTTAACATTTTAACCATTTAAGTAGGGCTTCCTTTCAGAATTAGAGTGCCAGGAAAGTGGAAGGGGGTGTAAAAGGATTAGAAGCAAAGGACAACCTTACAGAAAAGCCAAGGAAATGATTCTACCGAGGACAAATCCAGAGGAGTGGCTCTGTTACAAACTGAAGTCTTCTGTTACATTCAAGTGTGGAATCTTCCAAACAAAAATGTTTTTTCCTGTTCCCAGGATTAGACTAAATGAATTTAGGCTTGCCTGGCAAAGTTGTAAGTGGAGAAGTTTAAGGATACATTAAAAAAAATGGTCAGATAACTCACCTATGACCAAAATCCTCATCAGGAAAATCAATGGTGAGAGCTGTATTGGCAAATCTGGAGTGAAGGGCGATGCAGGGAATGGGAAATGGGAAGTTTATTACATGGTGCAAATCAACGGAGAGAAAGGGGGGAGACACACACATACACACACAGAGGAGATTTTGAGTCTTCTAATGGAAACCAGCCTGAACTGTTGAAGGGCTGGCAAGCATGGAGAAGGGAGGAGCTGTTTTAACCTTTTGTAGTTCAAAGAGAGATGAATTCTATGGTACAACTGACATTTGGGAGACAACTCCAGCTCCAAACAGCAACTAAAGAGTGATTGCTCTGCTGGGCACCAGTGAAACAACTCCATCTGGAGCAGAGTCCTCAGCTGTAAGTCACCTTCTTAGCAAGATCAGAACTTGAAGTTTTCAGATTGCCACAGGAGCAGCAATACCAGCCTGTAAAGTTGATGAGGATAGCCCAAGCCAAACCTGCTGGACAGGACTGTCAAAGTGACACAGTTACAGACCACCACAGGAACAGAGGACCAGGAAACTCTTGGGCCCTTATCCTGTTACTCATTAAAAGTATAATTTATGTAACCTACATGCTGGACTTGTAGGTGCCCAATGGGTGACTAAAAGTAGGATAATGCTGGACATCTCTGCCTTTGTTTTGTATGTCTCTTTTATTACCTCAAAACTTTGGGACAGATCTCTGCTCAGATCTGCACACAGAATGCTAATTGCTCAAGAATTGTCTGTATTACAAAGTCTATCTATTGGCCCTAAATTTACTTAGTCTGTCTCATCCCAATTCAGGACCGAGGACATCAAGATAAAAGATTTACAGGGATATTCAGCTATGTCTAGAAGGCTCCATTGTCCAAAACCAAGAGACATTTTAGAGTCTAACAGATCCTCAGAAGGCTGAGACTGTTCCAAGCAAGAACAGTCACCTTATGAGAAAAATATTTGCCTCAGTGCATAAGCATTCCTCCAGAACTACAGGAGCAGGACTGAGATAATGACCAACCAGACCTGCGCCCACCACAGCACCCCAAAAAACTGGTCTCCATTCTTTTGTGAATGGGTCAGTCTGATTCTCCTTTTCAGGCTTGTGCCCCCTTCAGTTCCTTAGACTGAAGCCCTTTCCCTGTTTTCTCTTGGTTTTTCCTCTTTCCTTTGTTAGGGGGCTAGCTTGATCTCTGTTATAACTGTATATTCCTTTATTTTCTCTTTCCAATTAAATTTTTTTCCTGTAAATTTGTGCTGAATGCCTTAGTTTTGATTTCCATTATCACCGAAGCAAGGACTCACATTAGCTGATGCAAAAACCCTGTGTTGACACTCAGGTCCACTTCAGTCTTTTGTGGAATATGAGGCAAGAGTGCAAATGGAGGCTTATACAACCATTTCCCGAAATATTTAGAAGTCATCAATCAAGACAATTGAGATATGGGTACATGTAAAACATTTTACGTCATTATTTTCTCCCCCTGCTCTCATAAATACGCATTTGTTTTTGTTTGTTTGTTTGTTTGTTTGTTTGTTTGTTTGTTTTTGTGGTGCCGGGGATTGAACTCAGGCCCTTGTGCTTGCAAGGCAAGCACTCTAATCACTGAGCTAAATCCCCAGCCCCATAAATATGCATTTGTAATGACTAGAAGATCAAAGATTACTTAGAGTTCCTGGATTTCTCAGCATTTTTTTGCAGAGTGTGGCTCCAACAGTTTATGAAGCTTTCTTTGCTGCCCTGTCCCACCCTGGATGCATTCTACACTAGGAGCATGTGTATGCGTGTGTATGCGTGTGTGTGCAGGTAAGATCCAGCACACTCATGATGTGGAATTAATTTGGTAGATGAAATTCTGATTGCACTGCGGCCAAAGGAAAGACAGAAGAGTAAGTGGGAAGGCAGCATATGGGTAGTGATGGGGATGTGAGCGGACAATACCCTTGTGATTTCTATCTTCTAGTAAGTGAAATGGTGAAAATCATCTGCTGTTAAGGAGGAAAGAGGGAATAAGTCTGAGGACAATGTGCATCAGGAGGCGTGAATTAGGGTCTAGGGTGAGAGACTGGGATAAAATTAGCAGAAGCAGACTTGAATAAAATACCAGAACATGCACATCTTGGTGGGATTTTCCATCTTAGTCAAACACATCTCACTGTTTTCCTGGGATCCAATAAAGCTGGTGTAACTGAGACCTTTCCTAATCTCAAGAGCAGGAATGTTCTGATGCCTTGTCTATCATCTTGGATCCACAGCTGAGAAGGAAGCAGTGCAGTCTCTAAGCCTCTTCCCTATGTGACAGTTATTAAAAGTGCTGGGTTTTTAAAAGGTGTTTCTGTATCCGTAGTCCAGTCCCTGCCCTAGTCCAGCTGTTCCTCCTGAAGGCAGTCATGCCCTCCAGCAAGGAGCTAGGGTTAAGCCCATCCTCAGACTCACTCTAGACATGCAGCACAGGCCCAGTGCAGACCTTGCACCCATCTGAAAGCAGATCTCTATTCTCTAATGCAATCAGCTCCATATCTGAACTGTGCTGCAGGATGGCTGTCCGCAGAGAGGTGGGGAGAGTTTGGGTCATAGGCAGAGAAGGCTGCAAAGCTAGTGGGATAGGGAACCAGGGATGCAGATGCCTCTGGTGTTATGACCAACTGATTGTGTAAATTCAGGCAAGTCATTCATTTCTTCAAAATATAGGTATGGAGAATCTATACCACAGTGTTGTCCTTGCCCTTGTACTGCCATCCCCACTTGCCTTCCAGGAACTCAGAGTTTGGGAAAGAAAGGCAAGACAGCTTTGAAACAGAGTATGACATGGTAGGCACTTCCGTAACTGACAAAGGCACAAAGAGACCCGGAGGGTGAGAAGGACCCATGACTCTTTGTAGAAGAGGGAGTGGAGACTGCACAGAGATGCTGTTTTGAGTTCTGAAGGACGAATAACTTGGAGAAAGGCATTCCAAGCAGATAAGACAGTGTGCACCAAGGTATGGGGGTGTGGTAAGGCAATAATACTAATAATACCTCATATATATGGAGAATTTATCAGTCACTAAGTTAAAAATTTTACATGTAATCTAATCTTCATGAATAAATTCTAGTGAATGAATCCTCATGATAACCCCATTAGGTTGGTTAGAGAGTTCCTGGTACTGTTGAATCTCAGTAAAAATGTATTGAAGAACTGAAAGCTGAATTACCTGTATTTTGGAAATGAGGAGATGGACGTATAGAAATATTAAGCAGTTCGTTTTTTGCACTCAGCTGCCTTGTTCTGAGTTGTGTGTACAACTGACAAGTAAATGGTCACAGAAAAGCAAACCTAAGGCTGGGGTGGGGAGGAGGGCACCGCCGAAGAGGAGAGGTAGGCGCGGGCTGGAGCATGACGCGTCTAGTATAATGCCAGTCCTTGGAGCTTACTTTTCTTGGCTGCAAAGTGAAAGTGCTTGCCTAGAGGTTTCTAGGTTATAGAGTCTCTGCCTGCTTTAGACCATGATGCACTGAGGAATAAGATTCTGGAACCTCACTCTAATCACCCGTTAACCTTTAATATTCTTCCCATGAGATTTTCTGAGCTTAGGAGAACACAGTGTGCATGTTTTCCAAGAAAAGAAGACATAGAATTGGGTAATGACTAATTTGGTCATTTGGCTTGAGTCCTGGGGGTTTGGGATATTGACAGTGGAGGGGCAGGGAAATGTGCGCTGGTTGGAATAAGGGAGCTGGGTGTCCTCTGAAGAAATAGTGCCTTGGGGAGGAAAGCCGATGAGGTGGGCAGGTATGTGCTCTGACCATCCCACAGATTTTGAATGAAGGAAAAGCAATGGCCTGCTATCTAACCTGAATAATACTTGGAGTCAGTGATTCTAGACAGATGGCTGGGAATACAATAGATTCTTCGCATCAGGCCATTCTTTAGACAGGAGCGGCTTAACAACAGACCGAGAAGAAGGGTGCAGACAAAGTACAGTTTTGGAAGGTAGCCATGGCTGTGAATTTCTGCTCTACCATCCACTAGCTGTTTGATCATATTTATTCTACCTTTCCAGGCCTCAGTCTCCTCACTTTAAGGTGCTGAAATAAATACTGTACTTATTTCATAAAATTGTAATTATGCTTAAATGAAGTAGATGTTAAGGGCACTTCTAATGGAGTAGGGGCTCAACAAAATGAAGGTGAGATTATTATTAACTGAGGTACTTCAGGGTCAGTCTTCTTTCTAAAGCACAAAAGGATGAAGGAGGCAAGTTTAATGAATGAGTAGATGAAAGTTGAATATAAAATTTCAGTGGGCATAGATTATTTGACTAATATAAAACTGAATTCAGGCTTTACATCTATTTTACTCTGTAGCTTTGCTGTCTGTATTAAAACCTATATCTACAATATTTATATTTCTCACCCACTATTCTCTAAAACTATAGCAACCTCGTCATTCTTAATTCCTTTGTCACACATTTAGCTGAGCCACAGGCTCAAAATATGTCCACTGTAATTACTTTCCTAAGATATTTGACAAGTTTGATTTTAATATAAATTGTAAAATGGTTGCAGAAACCAAATTATTGACCACGATCTTTTGAGAATTTGATGTCCTTCTTTTTTTTTGCTTGTCTTCACGGTGCTTTAACAATTACTGAGATTTATTAAAGTGTTTCAAAAATTGTTTCTTTTGTGTTAGAAACAGCCTCTGGTCTATTGAAACTTACAAGGTGTCAAAGTTATTGTTTTTTCCAAAATTAAGCTTTTCTTAGAATTGAGGTTTTACTTTTAGAAGTCCCTGACTTACACATTATCTTAGATTTCATACATGCTACAAAATGCTTGGAAAATCATAAGGTAGACACATCAGTTTAGAAGATGCCCATGCAGCTAAATACAATTCTGAGTCATGTAGCTGACATCCATAATTAGTAGTAGGTTCTTTCTGCTTGTGAAAGGGGAAAAAAATAAGGTGTCTTCATCCATTTTCTGTTGCTAATAACACAATACTATAGATGGAAGATGTAATAAAGAAAGGTTTGTTTGGCTCACAGCTCTGGTCCAAGGTTGAAAGGTGCCTCTGGTGAGGGTGTTCTTGCTGGCAGAGTCCCAAGGTGTTATATTACAAGGTGAGAGACGGGAAATACAGAAGAGACCTAGCCAAACTGGCTTTTACAGCAAACCCACTCTCAAGATCACACATTTGTCTTTGAATCCATTAATTGAGCAAACAGAGTAATCTGTTCATGAGAACAGAGTCCTAACTATCTCTTAAACTTATCACCTGGTCCCGCTTCTGAGCATCTCACCAAAAAGACTGCATTTCGACATGAGTTTCTGAGGTAACAACCCACACAAGGAGGGAAAGAAGAAGAAAAGAAAAATTACAAGAGCTAAAAATCCCTCATACTTTGTGTGGAAATGGTTTAAGTACCAACACTGTTGAAAATTGCCAACATCGAGTCTTAAGTCACTAGCAAATGAAGCAGCAAGTTGGTGTCATGTAAGGCTGAAAAGGCTGATCGCTGATGTCAGTTTCCTTTCCCCGTCTCTGTCTCTCCCTCCCATTCTCTCTTCTTGCATTTCTTTGTTTCTCTTCTTTCTCCTTCCTTACGCTCTTTTAATTTTAAAATTTTACTTAAACATTTTCTTTAAACTTATGTACACATACATATATATGCACACACACATACACACATGTATAATTGTACCTAACTGTTTAAGGGGAATCCTATCGCTTTTTTTTCTAGGACTATAATTTTTTCTCTTCGTTTTCCCTCTCTTGCACCTCTCATTCCCTCCTCCTTCTCAAATCAGGCTGTCTTAACCTTAATCCATTTTTCCCTACATTCTATAGTAGTGAATAAATTAAATATGGACATACTCATATAGTCATGAGTATACAATTAGGGATAATTTTTTAGTTATTTTAAATTACATTATTTCTACATATCTGAAATTTCTTTTTCTTAGTCGAAAAATCCTAAGGAAATCTTTCCAAATATGTGGCAAAATTCAGTCTTACTCTTTTAAATGGTGCATAACATTTCATGATATAAATTAATTCAACAAATTGAACATCCTCTTGCTTGCAGTTGACCATTTTCAACAATGCTATAGTAAACATATTGTATATGTATATTCCTTATGTAAACATAAGACAAACTAGATATAAAATATGATATCTTGTATTGAATAACATATTGATATATTGTGACCAGTACAATGCTAGACCAAGGGATATAAATATATTAAATGATAATAGATGTTACTAGACTGTTTTCTAGAATGACTGTAAAACTGACATTTCACCCTGTAGTGTAGAAGTCTTCTTTCTCCCACATTTTTGTCAATGTTAAGTATTTATTTTGCTTTAGTTTTTGTCAAATATATCTCATTGCTACTTTTGCTTTTGCATTTATGTGACTACCAGTGAATCTAAACTTTTCAAGTGTTTGATGGTCATTTGGATTTGCTCTTTGTGAACTGGCAATTTATCTCCTTTGCCCATGTTATTGTGCATAGAGCTTTTCACATATTGTATGTGATAATTTTGAGGGTCTTCTAAAGTACAAAGCATTTTTTCCCAATAAGCATCATTTATTTAATCTTTAGATTTTATTTATGGTAATTTTACTCCAATTAAAACACTTTATTGTCAAATATTTTCCATCCTTCATTTCTTCCTCCTTTCCTTCCTTTTTTCCTTCCTAGTTCTTTGTTTCTTTTTTTAAGTTTTTGGTTTTTCTCACTTGGGTAGTATGTTTTCATCTATACTTAGATGGTATATGTAGTTTCTTAGATCTTTTTTTAAATTTTAATTTTTTTGTTTTATTGATTTTAGTTAAAACTCATCTGCATCTAGAGTTCGTTTTCTATAAAATATGAAGGCCTGATCTTATTTTCTCAATACTTTGCCAGTACAATTTATTTAAAAATCAATTCATTAGTTACAAAAAGAGTATATCCCTTTGTTACATACATATTAATATCTGTTTCTAGGCTACCTATTCCACTCACTTATTATTTTTAAACTATTTTCATGTCAATACTATTCAGACCTTATCACTATAAGACTTTATAGTCTTATTTCTCATTGGCACTGGACATTTTCCCTCCAATAAGGTGGGTATTAATTTCAGTCATGTAGAATGAAATGAAGATTTTGAGGTGTAATGGAGGGATGATCTATGCTCTCCCTATTCAAATCCTTTGTTTTTAAGTCATAGTTCCCATTTTCCACCTCTGACTCATAAGGCCATCTTGGGATCATCTGCTCTTCAGTCCCAAAAGGATAAGAAACAGGAAATGTGACCTTCATGTCTGTGTCCATATTCCATCAGCCAGAATTCAGTTACTTGATCTTGCCCATAGTAATGGGAGACTGAGAAATTCAGGCTGACCGAATCTAAGAGGAGAGAGCAGGTTTAGAGAATACACAGCCCTTCTCCCCAGTGTGAGCCCGCTGCTGTTTGCTAAGAACAAACGTTTGCTGATGTTTTCTGGTGAAAAGATTTTCTGCATTTTTCACATTTATAGAGTTTCTGACCTGTGTGAGTTCTCTGATGGACAGTAATGTCTGACTTATGATATGGCAGAAAGATTTCTCTCATTTGTTGCAGGCGCAGAATTTCTTCCTTATGTGTGTTCTGTGTTCTTCTATAAGGACTTGTAATAACTGATTGCTAGCAACGATTTTTCTCATATTCACTGAGCTTATAGATTTCTCTGTTGTGTGCATTTTCTGATGTTAAATGAGAGGCCGTACTGGGGATTTAACCCAGGGTTTTTGCACTGCCCTACACCCTCAGTCCTTAATAGGGATTCAGTGGATGGTTAATTGGGCTGGCTCCTGCCTTAACCTCCCAGAGCACTGAGATTACACACATGTGCCACCATATCCGGCTGTGAGGTTAGACTTTTTATTGAAAGTTTTACCACATGCATTACATTAAAAAGTTTTTTCTTTCGAATGGATTCTTTGAATATGAGTGAGATGTAATTTCATACTCAAATGACTCCCACTTTCATTACATTTATGTTGTTCCTTCTTGAAATGAGTTCTGTGTAGCCCCAAGAGTGTTGGTTTCTCACGAAACGTTTTCTCCATTTGTTACAATTATAAATATTCCCGCTGCTTGAGTCATCTCCTGGTCAGTGAAAGCAGACTTATCACAGCCTTTCCCCATCACTACACTGACAGGAAGTCTATTCCTCAGGAGCTCCATTCTGTGTAAAGAAAATTGTGCCTGTGTTAGAGGCTTTTCCTTGTCTATTATGTTCAAAATGCTGCTAGTGATTCTTACTAAGTGATTTGAACCTAGTGATTCTTACTAAGTGGTGGGACATCTGAGGGATTCTCAGGTATTTACAGCTACCAAGTGTCCTTCCTGCTCGCATCTCATCAGGCTTACCAGGGAGAAGGACATTCTGACATTCATTAAACCTCTCAGCTCCTTCCTGAAAAATTCTATAGTTCATAATCGGTTTTGAAATATGGTTTGAGCTCAAATTAAATGTTTTTCCTAATACAACTCTCTTCTTCTTTGATGTGCCACAAATGTCTGTCCTGACTTTCCTAGCTGGTCGTAGTCAGGTATCCACATTTGAGATAGCTGGAGGCTCTGGTTTGGAGTTTCTGTTCCTATTCATGGCTCTGTGCCTTGCTCCAGCTTTAAGATCATCTCAGGTTTGTGAGGCAGGACTCTAAAAGCAGAGCTCTTCTCCATCTTTCCCAGTTTGGGGCTCTTTTCCTTGGTGTAAAAAGGAAGTCATATCTGGGTTTAAAATGGGAAGATCACATGTTCTAGCAACTTCTTGTCTGGGGAAATACCCAAAAGAATTGAAATCATTACATGGAAGAGACATCTGCACTCCCGTGTTTATTTCTGTGTTTTCCAATTTTGTGACCTGTATCTGGATGTCCCCCCAAAGCCTCATGTACTCATAGTTGGGACTTTTTGGAGCTGGCTGGGTCTAGGGCAAGTGATACTGGGATTAAGGGTGCTTGATACTGAATTGGTCCACTGATTAGAATTAGCATTGTTCTGTGTGTGGATAATGGAGGCCCCACCCTAGGTATGGGTGGCACCGATCAGTGGGCTTGCAGCCTGGATAGAATATGAAGGGAGAGAGGCAAGGCAGGCTTGCTGCTGCTGCTTTGCTGCTTGCTGTTTGCTGCTTTCTTCCTTGCCATACTGTGGACTGTTTCTCCTCTCTGATGCCCCTCTGCCATGCCACCCTGCCTGGAGCCAGCCGACTATGGACTGAAATCTCTACAAACCATGTGCTAAAATAAACCTTTCCTCTGTTAACTTGTGAATTTTGGTTATTTTGTCTCAGCAACGAGAAAGTAACCAAGAAACTCATGATAGCAAGGATAGGAGAGCAGCCCAGTGAGACCAGATGGCCATGGTTCTCCAGCACCATGTATCTGTACGCATCTCTTTGAGCAGATGGAACCATTTCCATTGCTGGCAGAAGTCAATGGCCACACCTCTGAATGTCTTTGACCCCTAAGGCTCACAGAAGGGACCAAAGACACCCAAAGAGTATAAAATAGCAAAGTTTTACCCCATCCCTGCCTCAGTGAACAGTGGTCGCCAGAGAGCCCTTTTCCTCTGTACTCGTGGGCGAGTGAGGTATCTGTAGGCTCCAGAGGACTGGTACAGACAGGGTGGGCCTTAGCTTTTTTTTTTTTTTTCTGGCTACTATGGGTATTTATTATTTTATTTGACATTAAAGATAATTGTACTATAAAAGATGGTTTTCATACATAGGGAAACGTCACGGTGAAATCCATTAATATATACAATTAATTTCCATTAGTAATTACAATAAAAATTTTTTAAAAGATTGTTTGGAGATTCTCATTAGAATTACATTGATTTACACATTACTTTTAGACAAGCCGACATTTTTATTATTGTCTTTTTATCCAATAATGGTAAATCGTAACATTTGTTCCAGTTTTGTCTTATGTCTCCCAGTAAGATTTATACTGTAGTTCCTCTATGGGTTAGACTTGTAGGCCTATTGAGACTACTTTTGAGTTTTTAATCACTTTTATGAATGAAATATCTTTCTGTTTGCATTTAGAAGTGCTTATTACTATTACTGAGGGGAAAAGTATTGATTTAAAAGTATTTCCCTTAATGAGTCTATGTTTCTCCATTACATCTTTCCTTTGATACATTACATGTCTTGAATTTAGGTGCACTGAGACAAGTCTTTTAATTTACGAAGTTGGGACACATAAAAAATCCCTGCATTGCCATTTGGAATTCAAGAGGAAAGACAGTGGGACATGGCACTATTATTTATCTAAGCCTTTTAGGAACCAATTATTTAATTACTATGTCAACTTTTACTCCTTTATTTACAGACTTTTCAAGGATTTTTATCATAAAATAATGTTAAGTGCTCTGTTAAAGTCTACACAGGCTATCATGATTCTGGTCCTCATATGCACACCTTTACTTCTGTAAGAAAGACAAGACATGGTGTTATGTGTTTTAGGCTCTTATAAATGTGTGCCGATAACTTGGCTCTGTGTCCTTCCTTCTGAGATAGCAAAATTAATTTCTTTGTTGTATTTTCAAATAATTTTTGAGATACCAAGATACAAATCCTTTTCAAGATTAATAATTGACTTTTTGTCTCTGTTGGAATTTGACTAATATCACTTTCTATAGCTCTGAAGTAATTCTTATGATGACTATCATAAATCAAAGATATCTTTTCCAATAATTTGCTGCCTCATAATCCAGATAAAATTGTTAATCTTTATTATTTCCCACCTAAGACAGCTGAATTGTACATTAATTCTTTTCCAGTTTGGAAGCATATAAACTCAAATTCATAAGCCAATTTCTGTTTATATGCACTGAAAACAAGAATATTATACTGAATTGTTTCAGAGACTGTATGTACATAGTAATTAGTGACCAGTAAAAGATTCTTTAAATGAGTTAGCTATTAAACTTTTTAAAGGGAGAACCAAATGTAGACTAGGGATGAGCTGCATAGGCGACAAAAGTGAACTGAGTCCCCACTAATCATGTTTGTGAGTGAGTGACATTCAAAGTGTACTCTAATCTCTTCCTCCTCCACATTGCAAGGAATTCTCTCTGCATATCAGATTTCTTAGTATTTTCTTGTTACTGTTGGAATCTACCAGCTAGCTACTCTGTTCCTTGCAAAGGGGGATGGTGCCTTCGTTTATTTGTGTTTGACCAGTCTATATCACTGAGCACTGCCGTCAACACAAACATACCTGCGGTGACTGGCTCCTGACTTGCAGGTTTGTAGGATCAGGTCTGACCTGACTGCACAGTGTGGGGTTATGCAGTCCTCTGGAGTGTGCTACATCAGTAAGATAAAATTTCTAATGCAGTTTTCCTGCAATGAAACAACCTAGTACAGAAGTAACAATATGAGGGTAAACGTCTTCGGAGTCAAGTCCTTTGGGAAAACAGAGGGTAGGAATCGATTTCTGATGAATCGGTGTTAGTTCCTGGGAGATGGGAAATTACCTCTGTTAGGGCACAGCAGGGAGCAGCAACAGGCACCTGGATGATGCTTTCTTCTGTTGTGGAAGCCCAGAAAGGCAAAGGATTCCCTGGACCCATCGGAATGCCCCTATTAAATGTGCTACTATCCATAGGTTAGTGGGAGGAATACTTTGGTCTTAGAATTTATTAAGGGAATTGTTAAAGATTAGGTCGGATTCAATGGCTAGTCCCATTCTCCCCAGTGTGCGAGGTGTGGGGTTCTCATATTCTTGGCTATTTTGAAAATATCAAGCAATATTTTTCCCTTTAAGAAAAAACTCAGAGTTGAAGTAGTTACAAAGAAATTCCTCCTGATGTATACATGAGAAGGGTAGAAAATGGATACTTGATTTCACTTTAGGTAAGAGAAAGTGAAAACTCAGAGGCAGGGTAGAGGCACCAACTGTAGATTACCCTCGACCCACTTACGTTGCTCTTTAGGGCTGAAATGCCACAGACGGCCCTTGTTCATCATATGCTCATAAATGTCAGAAACCGTATATGTAAGTCCACAGTTAACTTTCACAATAAATCTGAGAGGTGAGTATAATTATCTCCGTTTCACAGATGAAGAAATGAAGTATAGGGGCTGGGGATTTAGCTCAGTGATTAGAGTGCTTGCCTTGTAAGCACAAGGGCCTGAGTTCGATCCCCGGTACCACCAAAAAAAAAAAAAAAAAAAAAAAAAAAAAAAAAAAAAAAAAAAAAAAAAAAAGAAATGAAGTATACAACAGGCTATTTGCTAAAAAAGAGTCACACAACTAATAAGTTGTACCTTGTTTTGGTCTGCTCTATTATTGCAGGAACAAAATAGCTATAACACCCATACTTAAAGGAGGAAAAGCTTATTTTGGCTTACAGATTTGCTCCGCTTCTTGGCCTCCATGATTGGTTAGCTCCAAGGCAGAAACATGCTGGTGAAACGGGGTGGTAGGGAAAGTTGCTTGCTTTATGGAGGCCAAGAAGCAGAGCACAGGGAAAGAGTGCCGATGAGAGATTTGCTCTCCAAAACAAGTCCCCAGTGAACCATACTCTCCACCTGGGCCATTCCTCCTAACAGCACATTTAACTATGAACATCAGTGGGCTACTCCACTGAGGAGAATAGTGCCCCCATGATCCTGCTACCTCCCCAGGATGCTCTTAATCCATTCAAGTTAGCAATTAGGGTAAGCGGCACAAGTCTGATCCTTGGATTTAGTCACATCTCTTTAAACAATGCTTTTTTTTTTTTTTTTTTTTTGTAGTACTGGGGATTGAACCAGGTCTTTGCACTGAACTACATCCCACCCTCCCCCTTTTAATTTTTCATTTTGAAACAGAGTCTTACTAAGTGGCTAAATTGTTCAGGCTGGGATGCACTTGTGATTCTCCTACCTCATCCCCAAATGCTGGGATTATAGGCAGGTGTTTGCATGCTCAGCTTCTTTAAACCATATTTAATCTCTAAATAAACACAGTAACACATTAATGATGCCACCTGACATGAAAAACAAAAACTATCCTGCGTAAAACTGAAAACACAGTAGTCCCTCTCCCAAAGCCTTAACAGCTCAGCATTGCTCAAAAGTCCACGTCCAAACTTCTGGGACTCAAAGCAAACTCTTAGTTGTGAGCTGATGTAAAATTTAAGAAAACGAGTTAAATATTCCCGATATACAATGGCACATGGTAAATATTCCCATTTTGATAAGGAGGACTAACCAGGCATGGTGGTTCACGCCTGCAATCCCAGCACTTGGGAGGCTGAGGCAGGAGGATTGCCAGTCTAGGTTATATAAGTGAGCTCAAGGCCAGCCTGAACCACACAATGGGACCCTGTCTCAAAAAGAAAAGAAAAAAAAAAAAAAAGAGGAGGACTAAGGAGATAGAAGAGAATTGGATCGAAGCAAGACAGGATCCCAGCTGGGCAAATATTAAGTCTTATAGCTCTATGTCTGGCATTTGGCTATGGGATATGAGTTATAGAGGGTTTGGGCAACCCTGCCACTTTGGTCTTGCTCTTTGCAGCCCACATGGCCTCTCTCTTGGGGTAGCCTGTGTCTTTCTTTGGCAGTTGTTCCATGTTTCTGACATCTCCAACTTCCTGGGGTCTCCACTGTATCTTTGCCTTCATTCCCACAGCTTCATGAACATTTTTGTCAGAAGCTCCTTGCCTAGTCTTCCAGGTGCTCCTTTGAAATGTAGGTGGAAGTGTCCATGACGTTACAACTCTTGCATTCTGTGTTCTGGAGAAACCATTATCATATGGATGATGCCAAGATCTGCTTACACAATAGCCAGGTCCCCTTGGACTATGGCTGCAGCATCCTCTGAGTGCCTGGATGGGTGAGCACAATGATATGACTCTCATGAAATAAATCCTAGAGAACCAATTACTAGGCAGCCCTTCTGAAGCAGGGGCTCAAAGGTTCTCATCATAAGTGAAATTTTCACCTTTTTTTGGTGGCACTGGGGATTGATCCCAGGGCCTTCTTACTAAGTTATATCACCAGCCATCTTATTTTTTTTTTTTTTAATTCTGAGACAGGGTCTTGCTAAGTTCCTGTTGGGGATTAAATTGCCCAGGCTGGATTCAAACTTGTGATCTTCCTCATCCTCCCAGAGTTCTGGGAATACAGGTATGGGATACGATGACTGACAGAAAGGTTTATGTTTTTGCACCCTTGAGCCTACAATGGGTAGGGTCTTGGTAATTCCTTAGGAGTCATAAAAGTATCTTTCCTCTCATTCTTTGTTTAATGTACTTGGTTTCTTTTTAATGGTGCTCATCTCTTCAGCAGCCACACCTCTTTTGGCTCCAACTTTATAGATGGGCCAAAATTTAAGTGTTTCAGTTTATTCTGCTCTCCTTTATTCCTGATTTTTACTGTAAGTTTGACTAAACGCAGTCAGCAGCACTCATGCCACAGCTTGAACACTGGACAGTCTTGAAATTTTCTCTGCCTATTCATTTAGTCCAGTGCCCTTAAACTCAGCCTCCAACAAAGTCTGAAGACAGGAGCAAAATGTAGATAATTTTTTTTTGCCAGGGCATAACAAGCATATTCTCTACTCCGATTTTACGTGGTGTCCTCATTCTGAACTGAAACCTCCTGAGCCTGGCCTTTACAGTCTGCATGTCCAGCAGCACTGTGGTCTTCTGAGTTCCAAGCAGAATCATCTGTCAAGCTCTGCTGACCACTTTCTAGAGTATCTCTGTCCCACATATCCAAATCTTTCCAAACTAGTTCCAAAGGCTTCTGAACAACATGGTCAGGTATAGTCACAGCAATGACCCTATTCCTGTGGTACCAGCTTTCTATATTGGTCAGCTCTCCCATTGCTAAAACAAAATACCAAGTGCCCACAACTTCAAAGAGGAGAGCTTCTTTGGCTCATGATTTCAGGGGTTTCAGTCCATGTCCAGCTGGCCCCTAAGCAAAAATGTCATAGTGGAACAGTGTGGCAGAAAAAAAGTTGCTTGCTTCCTGGCAGCAGAGAAGCAGAGTGCAGGGGCAAAGCACTAATGTGATACATGTCCTGCAAACACATGCCTCCACTTACCCACCTCAAATTTGGTCCCACCTCCTAACAGCACATCCAGCTATAAACATCGCTGATTTAATCTACGGATGGATAGTGCACCCCCATGATCCTATCGCTTCTCCACAAGTCTCTTAAACCAATCAGTTTGACAAAAGAGTAAGTGGCACATATTTTATGTGGTCTGGACCTATGCCAATGGAAATCTAAAACACCACCATTAAACTTTATATTATACTATGTTAGTCAGCTTTCTATTACTATGGCGAGGTACTGGGGAAATCGACTTGAAGGAGGAAAGTTTCATTTTGAATGGATGATGGTTTCAGTACGTGGTCATTTGACTGCATTGCCTCTGAGCTCCTGGAGAGAGAGAACACCAGGTAGGAGCATGTAGCAAAGTGGCTCACCTTGTGCTGAACAAGGAGAGAAAGAGTCAGAGGGGTGGGAAAAAAATGTACCCTACCAAGCCATGACCCCGTGACCTACGTCTTCCCACTAAGTTCTGCCTCCTAAAGTTTCCACCACTTTCCAGTAACATCACCAGCTGGGGACCAAGCCTTCAGCACACAAGCCATTAGGGGGATATGCTGTATCCAAACTATAACATACACTAACAGAATAACCCGATATGGGTTTAGCAAAGACTATTCCCTTTGTTTAGTGTTATTTTCATTAAACTAGGACCTTGTTCTAGGCAATGATTAATAACCCACTGTAGCACATGTTGAATTGAAGAATTTCCTTGGGTTTATTACTAATATAGATATGCATATTTTTTCCATACTGGGGATTGAACCCAGGGCGTATGTTTGCTAGGCAATTGCTATCAGAGACATCTCCAGCCCATTAGTGTACAAGTAAGAGTAATTATTTAACTACTAGCTTCAAGTTTCCTTATGGCAAGACATTCGTGTGCAACAGCACACACATATTGGTATAGTTAAAATTGCTACATACCTAGTTTTTTTTTTTTTTTTTAATTAGTAGAGAGCTACATTTGACCACCAGGTGGCAGCAATGTAGGATTTTGAGAGCCTTTTAAATAGAATTTCTTTCCAGATGCTAGGTGCTTACATTTCATTAATTCAGCTTGTCCTCTACCAGAAAACACCTTTATATAATATTGGAAAGATATATTTCACTTTGACATAGAGAAAATGAGCTTAAATTCTGAATTATTGGAAATCTGGATTAATGAGGTTTTAATATATAGACATGTTTACAATAGCTAATAGGATAAATTCTTTTTTAAGGAATGTGGCACATTAGTCACAGCATGTCATGCATCATTTCAAATACAAATTTTTTTTTATTCTGAGATAGGACAGACAAAAACTGAATTTGGTTGCACTCTGATAGCAGGAACATTGAGTTAGTCTATGGACTTAATGATAACAACATATATTTTAATAATGCAGTATATCATTTAGATTTTTCTCTCCTAGTTAATCTGAATTAGTGTTTATTTTATGTTTCGACACCAAATTCAAATATGATCGTAATGACAGTCATAATAATGGTAATAACAATATATCACATTAAACAAGTTCTGAGTAGTAGATCAAGCATTTTCCTATGTACTGATTTTACAACTAAAAGCTGGCAGACTGATTGACATGTAAACTCAGAAAGATATCAGAGTATTAGTTCAGGAAATACTTTTCTAGTTCTCTTTTCCTTTCCTAGATGATTAATTGGGAGGAATATCATTGTGTTTAATTAAAAAGCTATTGTTCCTGACATGAATGCAACTATTATGTATTGCAAGCATATGACTACCAGTACTACTACTAATAGTAATAGTAATAGAAGCTGTTGATTTATGAAGGACAGCATCTTGTTACTAGCAAATCTGACAGGGCAGTCTGAAAGACGGTTGTTTGGGATAATTGTCCCAGCATTGTCCAGTGATGAGACAAGATGAGTCCTGAGTCACTATTCACAGGGCCTGACCTCTCGTCGCATGGTTGTCACTGACTAGTTATGGAACTGTAATATGTCAATTCCCTTGCCTTTAAAACTGAGACATTGGACTAAGTGATCTCTTTACTACCAGAACCTTATGGTCATGTAGTGTAGCCCTCCTGGCAAACGTAAGCAGCACAGTCACAGACACAGGTAGGAAAGCAGGTGCATCCCTGTTCTATCCCAAATCCTGCAATCTGACTCCTAGAGGATTCCCCTAGATGGGAGTTAATATGTCCTTCATGTGTAACCATTAGTGAGGTTTTGTAAAATGACAGCATTCTTGGATTATATTCAATTTTTAAATTGCATTTAAAAATTAAAAATCATTTAATTTCATGTCTAGTGTCAAACCTAAGACTTAGGTTTCCAATGTGTCTGAGAATTCATTAGCATTCCTTTTCCTTTGTTCTTTGACTTCTCCTGACTTCAAGCTCTGTGTACTGATTTCTTTCTCAGCTACACAAGAAGATCTAAAAGTATCTGTCTATAAAACTTATTTTCTAATGCAGAGCAACTCCTGTCCCCAGGCTAGTGTTAATTATAGTGTCAAGATGCAGTGGTAGAGTTAGCCCAGTTAAGAAAGAAAGGAAGAAGGAGAGAAAGAAGGGAGGGAAGGAGGGAAGGGACTAGGGAGAAAGGATGGAGGGGAGAAAGGAAGAGAAAACTATTGATAGTTTGAGGCAAATTTGTGTGGTTGTGATCATAGTAGAAACAGTTGGTGGACAGGGAATAAAATCTCCATATGACCTTCTTTATATGCATGTGTGTGGTTAGGTGATGATTCGTGATTTAGAGAGGTTAAAGATAATCTTTATTTGGCTGGCTTTATTTTTAAGGTTCTTCAACTGATTTCTGATTTCTATCTCAGGAAAAGGTACCTCTCTATCCTTAGAGGATAGGGTGAAGTTTGCCCTCATTTTTTTTGTTGTTGTTTAGGGTCTGCTACACTGTGTCCTAGGATTTAACCATTAATTCCATTGTCTCTAAAAACTATCCTTCTATCAGGAATGCCTTTCTTGTCCCCTTGCTGCTGTGGGATGTTCTTCACTGTCTTGAGCTAAGCCACCTCTCTGCTGAGTAGTTTTGAACAACTTCCTTAGCCTCTCTGAAACTCAACTTCATTATCAGTAACATGGAGTTGGTAATGTCTGCATAGTACCCCACATTTAAAGAGCCCTTGGCTCTTACCTAGGGTGTTGGTAAACCCCATTACACCCTTCCTTTCTTTGCTTCAAATGCTTCTTCCCAGAGTAATACCCTCAAATGCTTCTTCCCAGAGTAATACCTGCAGACTGATTGTCCTGAATGCTTCCTGCTTCCTGCTTTCTGTTCTTTCTTTGTTTGTTGTGTTAACACAGTGATTCCCAGACTTATGGACATGGTGATCTTGCAACGTTTAAGATTTGAGGGCTGTATTAGTTACATTTCTGGAGTCAATGGTTTGCAAGAGAGTAGATTTAATACAGGACAAGTCCAAGTTACAACATTCACATACACAAGCCAAATGCAGGAAGAGTCCAGAACGTCTAGCTATGCACTGGAGACCCAAAAGATCCAATCAAGAGCTGGGAGCCTACAGCAATGTCCCATGTACATCTGTGTCTGCACTAAAATGCTGAAGAAATCTATACGGTAGCCAGGATATGATGCTTGCAGCAGAGATGAAGACCAGAGCTACCCAAAGGGAACAGCATCCATCCTCTATGACAGCAAGGCCCAAGCTCCTCGATGACAGCGGAGTTCTCTTCAGATGAACCAGCCACAACAGAGCTTCTCCTGGGAAACAGCTGGCCGCTCTCTTCTGCTCCCGTTCTCCTTTATGTTGTCTGGCAATAACCCTCAGGTGGATCTCCTATGCCCAGAACCACACCAGTTCAGTTCAACTGGGCATTCCTGCGCAAGTTGACCACATTAATAAGTCCATCACAGGGACTGACAGCTGCAAAAATTTTATTTAGTCAGGTTCATTAAAAAAGAACAAAAACAAAACAATCCACCATTTACCATTAGCATCATGAGAGATATGATATTTTAACATCTAGAAGGCAGGGAGATGTCTTCAAATAAAGGAAGGCTTTAATTAAGTTAGTAGGACAGGAATGAAAGCAAAGGAGGTGCCCTTGCTCTGCAAGGAAGGAGCCTGTCTCGTGGGCAGTTAAAGGGCAGGACCCTGCATCCCACACACTGGGGGTGACAGGTGCAGAGCCTGTCCACCAACACACTCACGCACGTGGAGAAGCTCTTGATGGTGTGAGGAAGTATATTTATGAGCTTAGTGAGCTACTGGAATGAAAAAAATGACACAGAAAGAGCAAAGGAGAAGGAAAGATAACAAAGTGGGCTGAGTTTGAGAGGTCAAAACTCAATTAGGGGAGAACAATGGGGTAGAAGAATGAGAGAGAGGAAGGAGAATTTTAAAAAGTTTTCTTTTTTCTCAGAGAATTAAAGTAGTTTTCAACAATATAGGATAATGGATTGATTGTTTTTTATTTAAAATTTTTGATATGTAATATTTGTACATATTTGTGAGGTACAATGTGATGTTTTGATTCATGTGTACATTGGCTAATGATCAAGTCAGGGGAGTTAACATATCCATCACCTTGAACTTTTATTACTTCTTTATGGTGAGTATACTCAAATTTCTCTTTTGTAACCAGTTTGAGCTATATAACACATTATTGTTAATGGTACCTACCCCATGGACCCTAGAACACCAGAACTTATTCCACCTGTCAAGTGGAACTCTTTTCTTCCCCTTTCCCACATTGTCCCCAGTCTCTTGTAACCACTCTTCTGCTCTCAACTTCTATGACACCGACTTTTCTAGATTGTACTCATGAATGATATGATTCTTTAAAAATGAATCTATGAGTATCATGGCTTTTGTACAATTCACATTCACATCATGTAAATATTGCTTTGTATACTCTGTGTGCTTATTTGCTATAGATAGATCTGGGTGCCGGTGTTCAGGTAAACTGCTTGGCATTAGGGTCACAGAGCGGACAGGGGTGTTCCCAGTGCTCCTTCAAGCCACGGATCCAACTGCTTTACTCACTTGCCCTGTCAGATCCCCATGCAGCTCTCTTGTTCTCGGTAAATGTTAAAAGGACTCTATTCATGTTACCATCAGTGCCGATCTTGATTCTACAGATTTGTGACTCCAGCCAGTGTAGATCTGGGAGAAGACTCTTTTCACTTTACAAATTTTGTAGTTTCTCTAAAGGATTTCTGGGTTTATTAGCTTTTAAGCCTTCAGAGAGGAGTCCAAGGGACACTCGAAAAACACCACTTGGAAGTTCTGTTCTTTAACATTTCTGAAAGTGTGGGGACAGAATGGGAGCTAGTTCCCTCCTATTCCTGTCTGCCTACATTTCCTTCTCATCAGGCATCAGCTTTGCAAATGTGGACATCTTGGCAGGGGTTTCCTAGGAAATGGGCTTGGAGAAGGGAAGTAGTTTGGGTGCAGGAGGTGTCCTGGGATGTTTCAGGGTGCCCCACTGCTCTTCCTTGACAACAGTTACCTCACTCAGCACTCTTTGGTTGCAAATTCACTTTGAATAGAAATAGAATTTGAATTCATTTATGCCAAATTGGGGAATTCATTAGACTATGCGACCGGGTCCTGGGCCCTCAGAATCAGGAGTGCTGCTGCCTTGGACCTTACTCCATGTATTCATGCTGGTTCCTCTTGGTGGGCTGACTTCCACACAGCTGCTGGTAACTCTTAGGCTCGTATATCACAGGGCTCAGCACATGTGCAAGGAAAAAGAATTTTTCAGTGGCTCCATTTCAACAATACTTGGAAGAGACCCCGTAGGCCCACCCTGTGTGTGTTCATTCTAAAGACCAGTCAATGTGGCCATGAAATAATAATTATAATAATTATTTCATGTTATTATTTATATTATTATAGTTGCTATTATAGGACATATTTTATGTGTCAGGAATCACATTTAATATGTATATGAATTATTTCACATAACATTTGCAATATCTCCTTATGCAGATAATAGTGTTATTCCCATTTTATAAACAGAGAATGAGATAAGAAGGTTGAATAACTCATGAAAAGACACATCTGTTAGGAAGAGGAGCAGTGATGCTGATCTAAGTGGACTCTAGAGCTGTGGAAGCCCCCAAAGAGCTCTGATAGCCTTCAAAGGCAAGAAGTTCTGTTCTTCAAAGAAGGCAGAGGCCGTATCAGTAATTCACTAGTTTTTCTTTTATTGCGATAAAACACATATACGATAAACCTACCGCTTTAAAGTATACGACTGAGTGGCATTAAACACATCCACAATATTGTGCAACCACTGTGCGTTTCAAAACTTTTTCATCACTCCAGATGGAAACCTTGTATCCATTAAGGAATTGCTCCCTGTTCTTCCCTTCCCCGCAGGCCCTGGCACCTGCAAAACCGCTTTCTATCTCCGTAGATTTGCCTCTTTGGGATGTTTTTCATAAATGGAACATAGAAATGTGGCCTTTGTGCTCGGCTTTTTTCACTTAGTGTGATCTTTTCAAGGTTTAAATGTGTAGTGTGTGCCAGCACTTCACTCCTTCTGGTGGCTGAACAATACTCCACTGTTCGGCCAATAGCACATATTGTAGGTGGTTACGTTGAAATGCAGTATCTGGAACAGGCAAATCCATAAGGACAGAAAACAGATTAATGTTTGCCAAGGTCTTAGAAGAGGGGAGGAAGGGGATTGACTGATTATTGAGCATAAAGTTTGTTTGGGGAGTGAGGAAATGTTCTGGAATGGAAAATGGTGATAGTTTTACAATTTTGTGAATATAACAAATGCTATTGATTTTACAGGCAATAGCCCACTTTGAGTGAAACATGTCCTTAAATAAATTGAACTTCTTTGTCTGAAACCCTCCAAACTTCTCCTCTCCCCATGCCTCTATTATAGTGGCCAGTAGAGCCAAAAATTTAGTTGTTCTACCTAGAAAACACATGCCATCTGTCAAAGTTTGGATTTGAAATGCCCCCCGAAACTCTCATGCTAAAGTCTTTGCTGTCAGCTGATGGGCTTTTCTGGAAGTGATGCAGTCATGAATACTCTAACCTCATCAGTGGTTTCATCCATCGATGAGATCACAATTTGATGGCATTGTTGGCAAGTAATGGAAATAGGAAGTGGGGCTGCGTTGAAGGAAGTGGATTATGGGCTATGAGTTTGGGGACTATATCTGGTCCCTGGCCCTTCTCTCTCTGGCTCTTTCCTTAGCTGTCTGTTTCCCTGCTGCCATAAGGTAAGCAGCTTTCTCCCAGTCATTCCCTTCTGTTATGATATCCGTCTCATCTCAGGCCCACAGCAATGGAGGCACCTGATAATAGATTGACAACTCCAAAACTTGTTAGCCAAACAAACCTTCCTTTGTAAAAGTTGTTTTTCCCAGGTAGTAACAATAATGCAAAGCTAACACACCATCTTTAACTGCTTCTATTTTCTCATCTCCCACAACTAAAGAACTAAGAGGTATATACATCCTCTTCTTCTAAATATATCACATCCATCCTTTTTATCATACATTGTTAGTGTTGTTACTAGTACATACCATTTATTCAACATCTACTTTGTATCACCATGCTAAGTGCAATTCAAGCCATCCTATTTTTCACAGAGCTTTGTATTTGCCTCCTAATTGCAGGAAGTCACCATTGCTCCCTGTATTCTATTCTTTTTATTTTCAGAAAGATATTTTCTAAAATACTAGTTTGCTTACATGACTTCCATGTTTTGCAATCTTTTGACAGCTTAACATTACCCTTATACCAAAGACCAAACTCTGTAACAACAGTTCTAAGGCTTTATTTTTTCATTTGTCATCTTCTTAGCTCTCAGGCCTCACTTGTCTGCATTCCCTCCTGTTCCTCCCTCCAGGTGTCCTGACCCAGTGGCTGTTCATCCCTACTCCAAGCTTCTTTCTCACCTTTGTGTTTTTGTATATGAGTTCTTTTGGCCTGAGATGCTTCTCTTTTGGGTGGGCCGTTCATCTGGATATCACCTATTCGACCCTCTGGTCTCACTGTAGGAGGCTTTTATTTTGGGAGATCATCCCTTGGCCCTTATGAATGGGTGAGGTCCTGTGCTCACACCGAACCCCATATTTAATCCTATCGTCATACGCTTTGTACTATATTGAAGAGGGCAGTCCAGTTGACTGCAAGCTCCTTGGGACTTGTGTCCTTCACAGGCCCTTCCTAGTACCTGGCATGACAGGGGCTCATGTAAATGCTGGTGGAATGTGTGATGAAGCTAACTTTTCTTCCAAGAAGTTGAACCCAGCACTGTGGTTGTGAAGAGTATGACATCGGGGAAAAGCCTTATCACTTGGGCCTGCTTCCATGTCTTCGGGCATAGATGGGAACGTAGGTGACCATTACAGCACAGATCTTCCAATCTGTGCTCTGACACATGCTACTCATAGGAATCCTAAAGAAATTGGATAAGGATAGGTGGTACGTTGCAAGGGTTTAATTAAAAAATGGCTGTAGCATTCTTGCTTGCTGACTGTGGTCAAGGCCTTTTAATTGTCTACCTCTTGCTCTTTGAAAGAAGATGTTCCAAAAATATTGTCATCCTCTTCCTCCTCATCACCACTAATAAGTCCATATCACAAATCTCTATTATTTTCCCTCCAATGAAAGTTAGTCAGTCTGAAGGCATCCATTTCATGCACAATTATTACATATTACACTGATGCAGAGCACATTTAATGACAAGAGATAAAAAGGATTAACTGTCACTACAGACTTGTCATATTTGATAGTCTGGAGAATTTTATTTCCCTGTTGTGTGGTGAAGACAGCATAAAGTCTGAAATGTGAGCCACCACATTCATTATGCACCCAACTCAGCATCCCTTTCCTCCCCTGGTTTCTCAGGGCATGTCACATTGCTAGATACAAGAGCTTCCCCCCGGAGGGGGGGAACAAACAAACAAACTCACAACTACTTCTTTTTACTTTGTTTATGAAACAATGGATCCAATTATAGTGAGTGACTAAAAAATTTTCTGGCAGGAAACAGGGTGTATAATGTTGAATGTTCATACCTACTCATCTCAACCCCTCTATGGATCATCCATCTGAAAGGAAATATGACTTTTCTGCTCATAGCTTTTTCCATGCAGCCCAGGGCACTGGGAAGAGGCGGTATAGAGTAGTTTTTATTTCATTAGTAATCAGTCACCTCTGCTTTGTCTGAAGAAGTGGCTCTTGGGAAGATTATCACTGGTACTCTGATTACCTCAGTGCCTCAGTTTTCCCAGTTTCTGGGGACAAAGAGAAAGCATTACAAGCAGTCAGAAGTAGAAGCAGAAGCAGTTGAAGATGTTTTCAGTGGATGCATCTTCTTCAGTTGCAGGAAATCAGAGTTCCCAGGCTGCTTCCTGAGGAGCAGCTCGGTTCAGTGGGAAGATTACAGGATCCCAGAGCCACCTGGACCTCGTATGGTTTTGCATTTCTCTGGGTTCCTGGTTGTGCAATTGTTCCTGAAAATTTCTGCACTTCAGTTTCCTCACCTGGAAAATGGGCTCAAAAACTTTTACGTTGAAGTGTCTTGGTGAGGAATAAAGGATAATACAAATCATTAACTAATACTGAGTTTATACTCCAGGTCAGACGCTGTGCTGTGTCTTTTATCTGTGTTTCATCCTTCCGACAAGCTAGCAGATTGATTTTATCATTTCCATGTCCCAAGTGAAGACGTGCATTAGAGTGATTGAATAACTTACCTTCTGTCAAATAGCTAGTAAGAGCCAGAGCCTGGGGAACCCAGGCAGCAGACTTCAGAGTTGTGACCTTAACACGGACAAGTTTTTCTCAAGTCCAAGTAATGTATTAAGTCCTTTAAAGGGAGAAAATTCTTTTGTCCCTATTATGGATGTAAATTATCTTTGTTAAATGTTGCTAAGTTTGCATAAACTGAAATTAAGACATTTGATAGTGTATGAGCGAGACGTTGCCGCTTTCCATGCAAATATGGTGCTGACTGCTTAAAGACACAGCAGATTCTGAGATCAGCATAACTCTTCCGCCATGTGCCCTATCATAGTTTAATTCTCCTGTCACTTTTCTTCACAGGGAGTACTGTAAAGCCTTTTGTCTTGCAGCTTGTGATGTCATTGGCCTTCATTTGGCTGAAAAGCAGGATTTCCCTATTAAATTCACATTAGTCTGGGGTGTAGAGTTCCCTGGTGCCAACACATTCAGAAAAACAAATACCAGGCAGGCATTTTACCAAGGTTCTCAAATTTAAGTAGTGGACAGACGTTTTGAAAGGAAAGCAGTGTTTCTTGGCTCTATTAACCTATAAGGTTGTTATCCAAATGATTGAAAATAGACTTTTACTTCTGTCAAAAAGATGATGAGTTTAATGGAGTTGCAAACTGTAAATATTCTGCTAGGAATCCTCATGCTATCAAGAACACAGTTGAGGATCCCTGTAACCAGGGGGCCCCTTATTGGGAAACAGTGATCTTCACAATGGACGAAGGCATGGAAAGGGTTCAGCAGCAGCAAGTGTGTGACAAGTGCTGTGAAATAATTACTCATTTCATGATATTTTTAAATAAATTGTTTGAATGGATAACATATTCATATGGCCCAAATTTTTAAAGGTATTAAAAGAACACTTGATGTTTAAATGAACAGGTTTTGGGGCTGGGGATTTAGCTCAGTGATTAGAGTGCTTGCCTTGCAAGCACAAAGGCCTTGAGTTCGATCTCCTGCACCACAAAAAAAAAAAAAAGAAAGAAAGAAAAGAAAAGGAAATATTAAATGAACAGGTCATTGCAGTATTGCAATGCACTGCAAGTATTGGTTAATATTTGAACTATTTTTCGTCTGTCTGAGATGCAAAAATGTGCAGGATCTTAAAATGGGATGCAGAATATGCAGATGATTATTATCTTCTTCCTGTTTCTTGTCATAGTTAACTTCAAAGGTCAGTAAGCAATTTTTTAGAAGTATGAATAAACAAATGCAGTACACTTATATAGACTTAACATGGCTCCTCCCTGGATAGCAGAAACTGAGGTGTAGATAGAACCCTCTCAGTATTGAACAGAAAACACATGATGTGCGAGAATGGGTAGACCTTCAGTCTTAGGCATATTGCTACACAGCATAAGATTTCAAGGTACTGAATCCAGAAATTAAATTTGTATTACAGGGAAGGTTTCAGAGAGAACAGATGTGAAACTCTAAGCCAAATGAGTGTGTGAGTTTTCCACATCTGTCCCTTTAATTTTCTGTATTTTTGCTTCATTATCTGCATCGTTGAAATGCTGTATCTGTCATATGCCAACAGATGGCAATATTATAAGATCTTTTTAAAAGATGGTTAAAATGAATGACATTCTTGGCTGTTCCCAGATTAGTCAGCTGGAAGAAACAAGATCTTTATTGGTTGTCTCTTTGGTATTACAAAATTTTGTTTTCTCAAATTTTTCATTACAGATTAGGGAAGATTTTTCACGCAACCATTTCCTCTTCTCTACTTTTGCTTAACTTTTAACTTGGTATCAAGACAATTTTTGCTGTATTTTTACATGTAAATCTAATATATCTGCTAATAGAAGAGCAAAATATATTACTAATGGTATAAGTATATTTACAAAGTAGTATGAAGTATATAATATGTCTAATGTTTTAAACATGTGAAACCATTCATACATTTGAAAACTGCTTTGATTCTTTAGAGAACAAACGATAAGCAAACCATAGCATGTTGTCCTCTTGCCATTTTTTAAAGCCAGTTTTTAGACTTGAAGAAGTGTTTTCTTGGTAGAACTATACAGTCATCTAAAATTTGTAAACTCCTCCAGAAAACACATGTTGTGTGTTGTACTAACCTTCTCTTCTCAGCCAGTTAAGAATCCTATAAAATCTGACCCCTGTTACAGAGCCTCGGAAGACGCTTAAGCAACTCTGGGAGAAGCCTGGAGCAAAAGACTTAAGGTGTGAAAGAAATGAGATTGAAGATGTCCAACTTGTATTGCTGCCTGGAGGAGCAGAATGCTATTCTTTTGTCAGCTTTACCACACCTCTTCATTTGTTCTTTTCCCTCTGCCCAGCTACCTCCTAGGACTTGGGAGCATGTCATAAGTTATTTCTACTTGGGGGATATAATCTATGTTTATCAACAGTTTTTTTCTTCTTCTTTTTTCTTTTTTTAATATCGTCCGTATGCCAGAGAGTTCAAAATATGTGCCCAGGCTTAATGGGGCTTAGAATGCCCCATTCCTAGATTTCAGCCGCCTGCTGGATCCTGGTGCCTGATGGATTGATCCACTGATATCTCAAATTCCAAATGCCCAAGAGAATTAATTCCCAGGATGGACCAAGTCTGTTTAATATAATCCATTTCCCACAGTTTTCAGTCTAGAAAACTTCCAGAGTGAGTTCCTTAATATCTGAGTTCAGAGAAATACCCCACTAGGAAAGCTTTCAGAAATTCTGGATATTCATCACTCTTTTGTGGATTCATGGTGCCTACTGATATAGTTAAAGCTCAGAGAAGAGTCATTGAATGAATTAATTTTCACTCCATTTAACCTGTCCTTTTCCAAGTTTATCCCATAACAGAACCCTTTAAAATGCAACCCTTGTTGGTATCCTGAGAAACTAGTGCCCTGGGAAACACAGCGTGGTAGTCAATTTAGGTTTTCCTTCTCTCCTCTTAGAAAATTGGGTATGCTATGCATGCAGTAACATGCACAAACACTTATGCCTTGATATACGATACCTGAGTAAGTACCACTAGATTAAAGAAGTAGAGCATATTTTATAGTTCTACTTATATAAAATTTAGAACTAGACAAAATTAATCTGTGGCGAGGGGAATTAAAATAATGGTTACTGTCTTAGTCCATGATATATTACTATAGCATCATGCTTAAAGCTTGGTAGTTAATAAATATAGGAGGTTCATTTAGCTCACAGTTCTGAAGGTCCAAGACCACAGTACCAGCATGGTAGCAGGGACTCAGCCCTGGTGAGCGCCTCATAGTGAACAACATCACAATGGTAGAAGTCCATGGGGAAGAGATCACGTGGAAATATAGGAACAGAAAGACCAGGTGGGAGCCAGAATCACCACCTTTGTAATCACCTGCTCTTGTAAGAACTAGCTCCATGAGGTCAGCATTAATTCCTTCCAAGGACAGGGCCCCCATGCCTAACCACCTTCCATGAGGCTCCACCTCTCAAAGGCTCCATCATATCAACACTGTCACACTGGGGACAAAACTTCCAGCACATGAACTTTAGGGGATAAACCACACCCAAACCATACCAGTTACCTAAGGATCAGGCAGTGGGGAGGAGGTGTGGCGATGCAAGATGTGGACTGGCGAGGGACCTGAAGAAAGCCGTGGAGTCCTGGATCTCTTCCCTCCCCTTCCCACCTCCACTCACAGTTTAAGGGACTGAGGTCGGAATGCCCCAACTACCCCCAGGCTTTCTGTCCCCACTACACTCCCTAACTACTCTCTGGGACTAAACCCTCGTTATCCCTGGACTATGCTTCTCTCTTTTCTTGGACTTCCCTTCTACATTACTGATGCTTTGTGCATATTTGGTATCAAGAGGTGTCACCTACAACTAAAACCGAATTCACAATCTCTTTTCTTGCACAGCTCATGTTCTGTGTTTACTCTATTTATTACACTTACTTCTCTGTGCTGCCACGGCTTGTTTCTATAGCCGTCTCCCCACTGGACTCTCATTTTCTTGAGGACAAATGTCTTGATCGCTTCTCTTCCTCAAATATATATAGACATTTTTTTTTAAATGAATCCAAAACATTCTAATGACTCTTCCAGTTTCCTATCTTATTCAGAATTTTTCATCCATATTCAGGTCCAAGACGTTTCTAAACTTGAGACCCGTATTTCTTGCTGTCCTCATCAGTAATTTCCAAAGGCTTCTTGGGCTTGTAGAATGGAGGCTGGACCTCTTTACTCATCAGGGATTATGTGAGCTCACCCCACTCTCCCACATAAATTGTGCTTCCTCCGTGGTTTCTTTATCACCCTCTGCCCAGGAACCCTGGGCTTACCCACTCTCAATCATGGCAGGTCCTCTCATGCTTCCTGGTCACAGCCATGCTTTTCTTCTGCTTTTCCTGCTTCCATACAGGCTCTCCAAAGCCCAGGTCAAATATTTATTCATTCAACAAGTATGTACTTTCTGCTTCTTCCCAAAGACTGTATATGTCTTGAGATACAGAGGTCAGTAAGATGGATGAGAACCCCAATCTTACAGAACCGACATTTAAGCACAAAAGTAACAATAAATAAACGAGGTTATTAACAATTTGTGGAAAATATAAGTGATGGTAAAGATTAATTTTGTAGTGTGTCCTTCTAAGTAGCATAATAATAGGTGGATATTTTAACTAACATCATCTATCAGTTTTTTTGTTTGTTTGTTTGTTTTTGTGGTGCCGGGGATCGAACTCAGGCCCTCGTGCTTGCAAGGCAAGCACTCTAATCACTGAGCTAAATCCCCAGCCCCCATCTATCAGTTTTATTGAACTTTGAAATTAAATTCTGGGGCTCTCATATCCCCTGTCTTTTATGTGTTGATTCTTTCAATGGTTTGAAAAGGTTTTTTCACAGCCTATTTCTAATAAGACTTTTATAATTGTTTAAGTATGGGAAAGCACAAATATATCAGGTTTAGTTAAGGGAGGTTAGCTATAAATTAATACTACTAAATAGCATTTCAGGAATTTTAATCACCTGTCTTGAAGTAGAAAATCCAAGAGGTAGTGTGATGTGCAGGAAAGAGCAGTAGGTCAAGAAGCTTTAGTTTCATTTCAATGTCTAACTCTTCTATTAGATGACTACCTGACCTTGAATGATTCTCTTGGCTTATTGTATTCATCTACAAAAGAGGTATTTGATGTCAAAGATCTAAATTCTTTTTATTGTTGAAATTTTTTGATTGCAGCAAACAGGGAGAGGTAGAACCATATCTTACTTCAAGAAAACCTCACTTATGAAAATTTGGCTATCTTTACTAAAAAAGTAAAGTTTATAATATTTTTTGCCCTGCTGTTCTTATAGGGTTGTGTGTGAAAGGTGCACTCCGGGGCTGAGCAGTTCTATCTTTCAGAAAGAGCTAAGCTGGGAAGAGCAGTCTCTCCAAGATCAGCAACAATCCAGACTCCAGAGCATCAGGAATACAGAAATGAGAGAGTATGGGTGGCATATGTTATGGTTTGTGTCTAGATGTCCCCCCAGAGCCTCATGTGGTCATAGATGGGGCCTTTTCAGAGGTGGCTGAATCTAGAGTGTGTGATGCTGGATTAAGGGTGTGTGATTTCTAACTCAATTCACTGCTTGATGATCAGTCCCTAAATCCAGCAGCCTGGATAAAATATAAGGGGCAAAAAGAAGCTACTACAGTCTCTTGCTTGTCTTACTGCTTTCATGAACAGTTTCTCCTCTGTTATGCCACCCTGCCTTGGAGCCAGCCAACTATGAGTTGAAACCTCTACAAACTGTAAGCCAAATGAACCTTTCGTCCTTTAACGTTGGGTGTTGGGTATTTTGTGTCAGTGTTGTGGTTTGTGTCTAGATGTCCCCTCAAAGCCTCATGCAGTCATAGGTGGGGCTGGATATAGTGCGTGTGTTTACTAAATTAGTCTGCTGATCAGTTTGGCATAGTCCTGCTAGGATCAAGGATATGATGCTAAAATTAAGGGCACTGGGATTAAGGGTGGGAGTGTTACCCATTCTAAGGGCAGATAGCCTGGATAAGATATAAGGGATGGAAAGAGGCTTGTAGACACCTTGTTTATCTTGCTGCCTTCTGCCTGTCAGCTGTGCCAACCTGCCTTGGATCCAGCCAATTGTTGACTGAAACTTCTACAAACTATAAGCCAAATAGACCTTTCCCCCTTTAATTTTGGGTGTCAGGTACTTTATCTCAGCAACGAGAGAAAAGTAACTAAGAAAAGTAACCAAGACAGCAGGACATGTTCCCACATGAGTACAATTGTACTTCTTCTTCTCTAAGTGTGGGTTGTCATTTCCATAGAAATTTGCATGGATTGCTCCCTCATCAAGTCTTTCCTCAAGGTCACCTCATGGCACAGGTCTCTCCCAAATGCCTTCCCATGTGATTGTGTGAATGTGTGTGTGTGAAAAATGATGTTATACTAGTATACCAGGCAACATACTATGTCCACTAAAATATTTTAATTCACACAGCATCTCCAAAAACAAGGCGATCAATGTTTTCTCCCGGATCACACTCTTAAAAATATATACATATGTAAGAGGCAAGCCCAGCTCTTGATGAAACAGCTTTTGGGGAGATGAGCTAGTAGGGAGCTTGCTTTGCTCTGGAGTCGAGGAAGAAGTGGGGGGGTCACTGTGGAAGGACTGAGCATCCACCAAGAAAGAAAGACAGAGGTCCCAAGTTTTCTGTTCGGATACTGTCCTGAGGGCACCTTTGTATTCCCTGGAGAAGGCGCTTGGCAGGAATTCAGCTGCATCAATCAGATTATGTTCAGAGAGGGAACAGTGACATCATACCTGCCATTATATCCATCTGTCTCCAGAGCAGGACTGTACGCTGGCTGCAGTGGGGATGAGAAATTAAAGGAATTAAATCGTTAATGCCTTTCCTCTTTCTTTACTGGACAAGAAATAGCCTTCTGTTTCTTCAATAAGTGATGGGTTTGAGATGCTTTGTTTTGTTAGTATAGGAGATGTGTTAGTGACAATGGTAGTAGTTCATTTTTAATTACTCTGGCTCATCCAGATGCAATTGTACAATATAATGCATGCTACTTTAAGCCATAAATCTGTCCCTTTGAAGTGGCAGGTAAGAATCAGATTCTAAATGTAGTAAGAAATGAATAGAAGAAACACCTAACAGTTTTTGGTTTATATTCTGGAAAATTTTTAAGCATTTTTACACATATGGCTATATTCATTTATTCAACATGTATTTACTGAGCACTATTTATATGCTCTGAGTAAGGTACCCAGGATAAGCTGCACACTAAAAACAAGAATTATGTTTACAGTCTAGGGAGGGATGGTAATGAACTACTATCATTAACTAAAAGAAGCCAGATGACCTAGACTTACGGTAATTGAGGAGAAGGCTGTGTGAGACACCTTGTTGGCACAGATCCTGGGGCAGAACCTTGAAGGCCAGGGTGGAATTCAAGTTTTGTTATCAGAGCAACAAAAGTCATCGCAATGTTTTAAGTTATAAAGTGATATGATTTAATTTGTGACCCTTACTCCTCCTCCCAGATATTCTTTTAAAAAAAATCTCCCACATAATATGTTTACTTTTAGGGTTGGTTTTTTATTCTTTTCTTTTTAAATTTACTTAGATAGATCATGGCTAACATGGCAAAAATAAAGAAGCAGCTGTTGGTTTGAGGGAGAATAAACACTTACCAATTCTTTCTTTAGCATTATAGTAAAAGAATCATTGAGTAGGAGATGAAATCAGGGTTTGACTCTTAACTCTACCACTAATTATTTGTGAACATTTGAACAAACCATGCATATTTCTTGTCTTTCTATTTCCTCAACAACAAAATAAAGGAGTAGTATGAGAACAGTGACAAAATATCGATTAGCTGACAAGTTTTACGGTCCTTTTCCAGGAGGCACTGGGGTAATTTGAACAGGTTCTTAACAAATATAAAAGCATTTGCTTATGTTGAAACCCACTTATACCTTATATCTCTATTACTGGGTCAGTCTATGCTTACAAGAATTTATCTACTGATATATACCTGCATCCTCTTGACTTCTCCCTTGCCTCCTAATTTCAAAACACACCTGTAGTCATTTATGTGATTAGAAGAATAAAAAGTTTTAAAAATTACCAAGAGGGAGTCACTCATGTCCAAGTCTAACAAAATGGAGCCAGGAGGACTCCCAATAAATATACCTGTGATAACGACTATTACAACAACCACCTGAGAACTGAAAATTTACAGATAGTCCACCACAACCTCGCACAAACGTTACTTCTATAAAGATGCCTGCCCAGAAATTGACTGTTCCTGTAATGGAAGGACACCTCCCTTGTTACTAAGACTTGTAATCAAAGATAATTGTTTCAAGACAACTATGTAACTCTCCTCATTCTGTTTTTAAATGTCTTGTCTTCCTTTGCCTCCTAGGGTTTGTTCATGATCTACCATAGCATATGTATTCTGGATTGCAACCCCATGACATTCCAGAGTACATCCTGTTTTGGAGAGCTAGTCTCTTTGTTACTTAGATTGACAATTTAAAGGAGTTTCCCTAGTCCATTTTCTGTTCCTATAAGTGAATATTACAGAGTAGAAAGTAAAGGTTTATTCAGTTCATGATTCGGGAGGCCGAGAGGTCCCAGGTTGAGGAACTACATCTAGTGAAGGCCTTCTTGCTAGTGGAGATTCGGCAGAATTCCAGAGGGCACGTGGCGTTATATGGAAAGAGAGATACGTTCACGAGACAGAGCAAAACTGGGTTTTATAAAGGAGCAGTTAATGAGAGAGCCCATTAATCCATTGATGAGGAGAGACTCTTCCTAATTTAACCACCTTTTAAAGAACCCCCCTGGTCCCGCCTCTTTATACCTCACAGTGGGGATTAAATTTTCATTTTGGAGTTTTGGTGGGACCATTCAGACTGTAGCAGGAGCTGCTCTACTTTGCTGCAGGATCAAGCCTCATGATATATCAATAGAATTTGGTTATTGGCCAAGGTTTATGGTTAATTGGCATGCTGGTTAATTAGGAGGAACACAACAACTCGCGTTACTGAAAGGTATCACGTCAGGTTTAATGGCTGTGTGAATGGGGTTAGCTCTTGGATCAATTCTTGAATCTTTGACGGTTGTTAGAAGAGTCTGGCTTAAGGTAAACGTAAGCTTTGGCACGCACTGAGTAAACCATGGGGAAAACCACCTACAACTTGCCCCTTGACTTGAGGTTCTTCAGACAATTTAGGTTTTGACCCACTGCCTGCTATGCCTACTTCTGTCTCCCTAAACTGATGATGTGGACTGATTTGACTGAGTCATAAATACATTTTACTTTTTAAAAATTTGCAAAAGTTTCTTGTGCATGTTTAAAACTGAAAATTGGCACTTGGACACAGCAGGGGACACATTTGCTGCTTTTGAATTTAGGTTTTCATTTTATCAAGCAACACACTCCCCCTCTCTCCTCCAGAGCAGCTTGGAGGATGTTCCCTAGAGTCTGTATTTATTGCAAAAATATAGAGCCATGGGCCAGATTTTAATTTTATTAACTTTCCTATGCAGTGGATGTTCAAAAGAGAAATGTTGATTAAGTGTATATATAAACCTAGAAATTTGGAGGCAAATGTTTTCTAAGCAATAACTACTCTAAATGTTCTTTCCTCTGGGGCTTTAGCTATTAATTTAGATTGGAGGCCCATTTTGTATTTTCCATTTGCCCATGTGGTTTGTTTATAAACTGTTTGTTTATGGAAGCTATATGTCTTGTTTTTAAATAAGATTGTGATATTATTATTGCTCATGGCAATCTCCAGCCTAATTTAATAATTCGCGTGGTACAGTTTCTTTAATTGAATTGTGTGAGTTGTAGAGAATGCAAGGGGCTCAAAGCTACCTGTTGTCCCAGAGCTCTACTCATTCCCTCCAAGCAGGAAGCTGAAGTTTAAAGAGGGATCACTTGGTAAACAAGAATTTAAAGAAACACACACTGAGACCAATGGGGACTGTTAAAAGCTTGGATAATGTAATAATGTCACCCATAGCTCTGGGTGTACAAACTGCAGATTTATGCAAGTAATTAATAGTGTCTTGCCAAGAGAGTCAGTAGGCTTTTCAAAAGAAATCTTTCTTTGTGTCTTTTGTTATTTAAAGAGCTGTAATTACAATGGCAGAGCTTTGAATTCTTTTTTTCCTCTCGTCCTCTTATACGCATTAATTTATAGACCAATCCAGTATTACAGACAAGCTAATGAAAGAACTACACACTCCCTTTATCTTTTTTTTTTTTTTTTACAGTTTCACTTGTGTGGATGAATGTAAAGTAGTTAATGCTATAAATAAGTATAATGATGTATCTCTTCCCTCAATTGCCAGTTGTTGATGCTGTAGGCTGTAGTCTTACACAATAGAAGAAAAGAATTGAATTTAAATCTCTACCCATCTTGCTTTCTTCCTCTCTCTTGTGCACCAGTTAAGAAATTCAAATGCTTCTGCCATTAGGAGGTATTAAAAAAAGACTCAAGCTGGATTTTTTTCCCTCCTCTTTATTTTTAGAGTCAGAAAAAAAATTATATAACTTTGGTATTGAGCTTAAGCTTTACTTGTTTTAAGGTTTAGCTTCTTAGCTCCCCAGTAATACTCTGTCTGCAGTGGTTAGGAGTGGAAGATACATCCTGTGATGAATGCATGCAGATCCCTGGTCTTCAGTGTGCCATGCCAAGGTGTGAGACACTGACAGTGAGCCTTCCAGTGTTCTCAAAATTAGTTCAGCTTCTGGTAGAGCACTTAGTCAGTACATATGAAGAGTTCCTAGGATTTTTGAATGTTCCTTTTAAGAACTTGAAATTTTTTTTGCTTCTCTTGCAAACAAGCCTTTTTTTTTAAATTTTACATAACTAAAGGTCCAAAGCTTATTAGGACATCTTTATCTCACAGCCTTCTGAGTACAAGTCTAAGGACAAAAGCATAAGCCACAATCACTGAATTAGTCATTTATTTTGTTGCAACAAAATACCTGAGGCTAGATAACGTATAAAAATACTTTAGTTAGCTCACAGTTTTGGAGGCTGAAAATCAGATCAGGTGACTCTGTGTGTGACCTCTGTGGGCAAGGAGCATCCCAATCCCAATGGTGGGAACACCTGAGAGAAAGATCACAGGAGACAGGAAGCTGGAGGAGAGGTGCCTGAGTCACTGAGATGCAATACCTGCCACTCACAAATTAAAGAAGTTTATTTTGACTCACAGTTTCAGAAGTCTCAGTCCTTGCACAATCAGTTGGCACCAGACAGAAGCCATGTAGTGGAATGGCCTTCTGGGGAAGAAAGTTGCTCAGGTCATGGCGCACAGGGAGCAGAGAGTGCAGGGGGCAGCCAGGAGATGCACCCTTCCAGATCACACCTCAGTGACCTACCTTTTCTGACTAGACACTACCTCCTAGTATAGTGTCCCCATGAGCCAATCACCTCCTAATTGCGCACCCCCCATATAGGAGTGCATTAGGAGTGCATTCTAAATCCAAACCACAAGTGGCCAGGCTTGCTCTTTCATGACAACCCTCTTTAAGAAAAATTATCTTAATCTCTTCTGTGCTTAGCACTCTTAGTGACCTCCTACTAGACTCCACCTCTTAAAGGTCCTACCACCTTTACTTTACCACGTTGAAGACCAAGGCTCCAACACATGATCTCGGTACAAAGGATATCCAAACCACAACAATCACATTATATTTATAGAAAAACCAGAGTCAAGATACTTCCAGTCCTTACTCTATGTAGTGATTTATAGTATTTTTGGTATGTGAACTAGAGTAATTTTTCCCCCATTTTTTATATATATATATCTCCATATATATATATATTATGTAGCACTTATTTCTTGAGACTTAATAACACAGTCCATAATAGCAAAATCACGCATGCCTATTGTCTTATTCTATTTATGTTATGTATTTCCTTCATGAGCTTAGAACTTGAATGGATCTGTGTATCATTGAATCCAAATTTCATTTATTTCATGGATAAAACTGAGCCACAGAAAATAGAGATTATGTATGAGGGGCCAACATGCAGTTACTAGCAGAACCAAGATTTAGGTCTCTATTAGTTACAGAAAAAACATCTTTCTCTGGTCCAATTGTTCATTTCAATGACATCTGTCAGTTCAGCTGGGTCAATTGGAACAGTCATTTTGTTGATTTCTCAGTTTGTTGACTCTTTTAAACTGTAATTTTCTTGAGGTGAAAGGCCTTGTGTATTTAAGTTGCTCTTTATGGTGGCTGGGAAAACTTTATAAAAAATGTCAAGAGTGTATGAAGTTCACTGCACTCGAGTAGCAATACAGCATCATTTTTAAAGACCAACTTTAGGTACCATAATCTTGTCACTGCAAGTGTTTTGACAAATCACCTGCTTCAATGTAGTAGTCCAAAAAGGGAGTCATTAAACTTGAGCCATGTGAACAATAAGAAGACTTCTTGAGAAAAATAGAACCGACACAATAGTTACAATTTAATGCATGTTTAATTTAAGCATAATTTTGTAGACAACAGTTATAAATGATGTCCTGTGCTAAGGGCACGAGCTCTTTGTTGGCACTATCAAGAGACTGTTTGGTTGTGTTTTGAGCATCATTTACCAAGCTCTTGTGCTCTTTCAAACTGGTGCTATTTGGCTTTGAAAAGTTCCTCCCTTGCATGAAATCTTTTTTTCTTTCTTAATTTTAATTAGATTAACTTTACAAGCAATTTAAAAACTCCTTCCTAAAGAAACACTGCTTTTCAAATTATATAACTTCATAGTCTATCTCGAAATTCTTTGCCTGCTATTGATAAAGTCCTGTGTTTTACAGCTGGTTAATGTGTTAAATAAAAACAGCATTATGAAACTTATCTTTAAGCAGGATTAACACATATCGACCACAAATAGTTTTAAATTTTGTCTTAAATAATCTTGCTTGGTGACTAGTTAGTGGGCTCACTTATGTGGAATAGATTTTAAATGGGTATTAAAGGACTGGCAGTCCTGATTTCTGGATCTTTTCGCAACAATCTCCAAGAAGATATTGCCCCGGGGGTATAACCCTAATTTTGACAGAATCATGGGTATATAATACCTTTGTTTATTATTTATATTTCAGTTGAAGAATTATTTTAGTTTTATGAGTTTTATTATATTAAACAATGAGTAGTTAACAGGAAAAGATATTTAAAAAAGTATTTAATTTTTTATATTTATTGAGTGTTTATAACAAAGCATCAAAATTTTCAACATTGACTGTTTTTTGGTGTACAAAGGCTAAAAAATAACAACAGAAATAAATTCCTGTATGAAGTAAAATGAAAATACCAATAGAACTCTATAGCAAAAATAATATTAACTTCAATTACCACACCTAAGGCCATCTTCACACATGACAACAGCTTGTTCCATCCACACATATTGCTTATACACTGACAGCACACATATTTTGCTTTCCTGGCCTTTTTGTAGGACACAGTTGACATCTCACTGGTCTTGTTGTTTTGTCAAAATGTTCTTATTATATTATACAATGTGTAGTGAACAGGAACATAAAGTATCAGTAAAATAAAGTACTAAATTTTTATATGTATTGCATATTTAGGATAGACATCAACATTGACATCAGCTGTGTACTTGCTTATAAAACCTAAAATATAACATTACAAATAAATTCCTGTGTGGACTACAATGTAAATACAAACAAAAGTCTATCACAGAAATAATCTTTGCTTTAACTGTCTCCCCCCAAGGCAGTCTTCACACATGACAACTGTGTGCTCCATGCACATATCTCACTTAGACTGATACCATGTGTGTTTTGTTGTCCTGTCCTCTTTTGTAGGGCAAAGTTGATACCTATTTGTTTTTTCTGTTATCATAGTGGGTCTTTGTGATGCTGGGCCTGCCTCTTCACCTGTCAGCTCACCAGTGTGCTCCACAATTTTTTTTTTTTTTTTTGCATAGCATTCTTGTGCACTTGTTATTTTCTTTGTAAACTATCAAACTATTTATCCCACACATGTTTAGGATCAAGTGAAACACCACCATTGGCCAATGTTTTGCATTTTGAGTGACAACATAGTTGCTGCATAATTCATGAATGGCATCTATTCTGTGTTTGCTTTTGTTGTAGAAAATTAGCATCTCTGGCTTTAGTTTTGTGGATGTTTCCCTGTCAATATTTCCATCATCATTTCTGTCATCAATGTTGACATGTTGAAATCAGCAGTACCAGTTTTTTTCTTTGCCATATATGAGGCCAATATTATATCTTTCTGAAATCCAAAGATTGTACTGTACAATTCTCTGTTTTGTAATTGCAAACATTTCATTTCAAATTTCAGCTTTGTTCTTGCATACAGTCCCTATACAAATGTAACATCAATTGGGAACTGGTAAACCAGTTGTCAAATGTCACATTCTGATTAGTTTGGGAGATGGGAGCAACAAGTTGTGTCTTTTCACAACATTTGTTTTATTATTATATGAATAGGGGCCTGGTGGCTGAGTTCCAGGATAAACTTCTAACTTGAAAGCATAATATCTTTGCATCTACAATGACATAAATTTTTCTGCTGTATTTTGTGTTTTTTTGGCATATACCACTTAAAGCTACAGAGGCCACAAAATGCTGCTAGGTGTTCACTAATAGTCATGTATTCAGATGGTGTATGAATTTCTTGACAATTACCCACAAATCTTTCAAACAATGAGCAGATAGCAGCCAGATTATCAGTTCTTTTTCTTTCTTGGTGAGTGCTTTAGTCATTAGACCCAGACAGTTTTGAAGGAAACCAAATCTCCTCAGTGTCATTGTTATTCTATAAACCTGAAGCTCACACCCATAAATCTTTTACATCCATAAATATTTTACATTCCTGAGATTTTAGCAAGATAAAGCCACGCTAAAAGAACAGCAAACCTATGAATGCTTTCAGTTCTGCTTACGAGGTGTCATAATAAACACATTTTTTTTGAGTATGGCTATTTGTGCATACAGAATGTTTTACTTTGTATTCCATCATTTGTGTATTTCACAACATCTTGTGGTATTTCATCTGTTACAAACATTTTCCAAAATTGAATGGCAATGCTGGTATTCTGTCCAATAGTTTTCACCCCTGCCAAGATCGTCACTCTATTTTCAGATGTAATTCTAACATTGCATTGTTCTATTTGGTTGCATGACCATTTTGTACCATTTGACTAGTCAAATATGTACTAACACTGTTTTCTTTATCATTTGAATCAGGAGTCCTTCCCTGTGTCTGTCTGTATCAGTTGATTCTTTCTCCATTTCACTGTCACAGGAACTTTGGCTCACATGACCAACATCAAATCCTAAATGTACACCTGTTGCTACTTTGGAGTTCCTCTACATACCTTGCCTTCATCTGGCAAGTGGGTGAATGCACAGATGGGTTCCTGCCTTCCCCATACCCAGCTACTGTGAGCCACATCCACATTCTATTGTGGTACAGTACATGTGTACATGACAGATGAATAGTTGGGTATATTTTACCTACTATAATGCTCAGGTAAACATTCTCAATACCTGTTGCACAGAGCATAGTGTGGCTTTAAATCTAGGTTTTTTCACTTTTGCATAGGTGCACACGACTGGTCATTTGTTTTACCAACTGGGGAAAGACAAAGATTGCTTCCTCTATCCCCTGGGCGCAGCTACTGAGCTGCCCACACGGCTACTATAATGCTAAAGTTCAAATTTACAGTAGAAAAGTATGTGATGGGTTTTTTATTCCAGGGATTATGCCTCACTAATACACTCCCCCCAATAAAACAAATCCCCCAGGAACAAATCCCCCAGCAGAGAATTCTTAGATACTCTTTTATACATTTGCTGAAGCTTCAAACTGTAAGTG
This sequence comes from Hystrix cristata, assembly GCA_004026905.1. Classification (NCBI taxonomy): domain Eukaryota; kingdom Metazoa; phylum Chordata; class Mammalia; order Rodentia; family Hystricidae; genus Hystrix; species Hystrix cristata. The sequence continues at coordinate 9,326 of PVJO010003715.1, read as the reverse complement.
CTATATTTCCTTAGTAATAGTCACTGTTATTTTGTATCTGCCATTTCACAGATCAGTGCTGGAAGGAAGAAAGTGGCCTGTGATCTATTTCTCTTCCTCCAAGGGGAGATGAAAGTCATGCCCAAGAAAGACAAAAAAGACTGGAGGATAGTGGAATATCCTAATATCTTGTAAATATGTTAATAACCGACCAAATTAATGATATTTGATAAAAGTGGGGTTGTGGTATGTTTAAGCAATATGCCTCTGATTTAGAATGTTTACAGTAAACAAACCTAGAATCTATAGGACATAGGACATTGGACATAGCTTCCTGGAACAGGACATAATTTTCCTGGAAATCACAGGTACTTCCTAACTCAAAATGCTCCCTGATGTGAGAGAAAACTGCACTCACATGGAGAACTAATGGATTGCTCTAATCCAGAGGATGCAACTAAGGCAAAATGAACCTGGACAGCAGAGATTTCAAGTTGTCTTCTTGTTGTATCTGTGCATCGCAGTTACCTGTGTGTGGTGATTTTTGTTTTCAGTGCTGGGGACTGAACCCAGTGCCTATGGCCTGAGCAAAATCTCTAACTCTTTAATTAATTTATTTTTTTAACTTTTGAGACAAGGTCGTGTTAAGTCTCTAAGTTGCTCAGGCTGGGCTCGGACTTGTGATCTTCTTGCCTCAGCATCTCAGATTGCTTGGATTATTGGTGTGTAGTACCTGCCTGGTAAATTATATATTCTTGAAATTATTAGTAAGCTTGATACTGGGTACTATCTTCCATTCAGGTAAGCAACTTGCAACCTGATGCTTTGGCTTAGCCCGTTTTTGATGCAGGAGAATGAAGACATTGGTCTCTTTTTTAGTGACACTTCATGAAAGTGTAACACCAAGGTTTGTTCCCTGAGGACATTATGAGCCTTTTTTAGTGATCCTTTTTCATTATGATCATTATGATACCTTTTTTGTGGGGGTGCAGAAGAGGTCAACTTGTAGATTAAGCATTACCCCCAAATTCTCTTCAGTTGTGACAAAAACACCAGCTCTTTGGGATTTACACTTCTGAATTCTCCAGAAGTTCTCTTACTGTAGTCACCAAGCTTTTTACTATTTTATAGTTTTATGACCTCCACGATGTGAGCTATGGGTATATAGTAACACTGTTGAGTTCTTTTCGGTATACTTAGCATTGCCTATTAATTTATATTGTTTTGGAAAGAACAGTACTCTTTTTATTTTTTCTTTTTTGAGAAAAAAATTATTTATTTATTTATTGGTGCCAGGGATCGAACTCAGGGCCTTGTGCTTGTGGGCCAAAAATTTTTATTTTTGAGAGAAGGTTTGTTGTGTAGTTCAGGGTGGTCTTGAACTCACTATATAACCCAGACTGATCTCAAACTCATGGTGATCCTCCTGCCTCAGCCTCCCGAGTGCTGGGATTACATGCATGCTCCAGCATGCCTGGCACAACAGTACTTTCTCTAGGCATGAACTGAACATTGTGCTGTAAATTAGGTAAAGGTTCCACTCTGCTTCTAATTACTTTTCTGAATTTGAATGTGCAGTTTATTTTTCTGGTCTTTATTCTCTCTTTAGATTTGGAACGAAATCTTTCCTTTTCATTCTAAAAGTTCTCAAATCATTTGTGTTTGTTCCTGGGTATACACATATGTATATGAGAGAGGCAGACTGTAAAATCCTGTTGACATTGGTTCCATAATACCTGACAGTAAATGAAATAAGTAAATACTATGCAACTGATTTTTAGATAATAGCAAAGGATACTTTGAGTATTTGAGCTCAAATATTCAATATACACTCAGTAAGATAAAAATAATTCCATTAGGATGACAGGCAGACAGGTTTCTGGAACATAGTCTTTAAGTAAACTAAATATATATTAATTGTATCAACCTTCATGACTGTCCATAATTATAGTTTTACGACAAGTGACCTTAGATTTTCATATATTTTTGTTCAATGGGAAAGAAATTTTTTAAAGCTGGAAAAAGTTGGGAGTTGATATATGAAATTCTGTCCAAGGTCAGAAACAATCAATTCTTTGTCTTCTAAAAAGGTACACAATTGAACCAAAGTGAATTAAAAATTCATCATTTTAAACTCTGATCTTTATCTTGTATATGGATTTCCCTTTTCCCAGGGTGTAGCTGAAAGAAGAATTTGCAAAATATGTAAAAGTGATAAAAATCAAGGATTACAATTTGAAAGTATCTAACTTAAAAATCAACATTGTCCAAAAGTTACTACATATCATTATCAACTGTTTAAAATTTACATTTGAATTCACTTCAATAGTAATTTACTAAGTACTGCTAGGTATTTTTCTCAGTAATAGAGATGTAGAGTTGTCCTGCAGTAGCAGTGAGACCTTGGTTCCAGGACGCCCCTCAATAACAAAATCTGCAGATGGTCAAGTCCCTTATATACAATAGCTTAGTGTTTGCATATAACTTACACACATTCTTCTGTATACTTTGTCACCTCTAGATTACTTATAATAACTAATATAATGTAAATGCTATGTGAAGACTCATTAGACTATATTGTTTGGGGAATAATGACAAGAAGAAAGACTGTAGATCAACACAGACACATTTTTTAAAAAGAGTAGTTTTGATGCACAGTTGGTTGAATCTGTGTGTGTGGAGCTCACAGATACGGAGGCTGACTATGCCAATAAAAATGACTGAAAAATCACTCCCCATACGGAATTTGCACTCTAGTGGTCAAGAAAGAACTCAAGTTGCAACTTGTAAAATACATTTAAAACTGATAAATGAAAAAGAAAAGAAAACAAAAGGAAGAAGGTATTTTGGTTAACTGAGGCTGCTGTAGCAAAATGGCATAGACTAGATGGCTTAAAACAATAGAAATTTATGTTACACAGTTCTGGAGGGTTGGAAGTCCACAATGAGGTTGCCAGGATATTCTGTGTCTAACACAGGTCTGTTTTCTAGTTTGTAGATGGCTCATAGCTATGTTCTCACACTGTAGAAGGGACAAGGAAGCTCCCTAGTGCCTCTTTTGAAAGAGTAGTCACTTACTCACTTATGAGGGCTTGATCCTTCTGACTTAGTCACTTTCCAAGGCTCCACCTTCTAATACCATCACTTTGAGAATTAAATTTCCTCATAGGAGTGTCGAGTGGATGTCACAATGTGTGATCATGACTGTGCAGAGGATGAGAATGATTACTTGGAGATGAGACTTAATTCAGTATCCTCTGCAGTTATTTATTTGTAACTGAAGGACATGAGAATAAAGGCAGAAGAAAAGCATTTTGCAACCTATTGTACAGGCGTTTTTTGTCAGGGGATGGGGCAGGAATGGGACTGTGTTTGTTATGTGACACATGCCAACCTAGTTTAAACAATCTTGTTGGAGCAGAGAGGATGCATTGGGCAAACATATCTGACAGTAACTTGCTCTTAATTCTGCTGACTGTTGTCTTGCAGATTCTGCTGTCAGCTCTAACCGCGCATTCCAGGAGCATGGGGATTGTTGCTCCCCAAGGTCCCTCCTTATTGCCCTCAGGCTCCATCACGCCTTCAGTCAGTCTCCCCACATGTGGGGAGATTCAGACCAAAGCAGGAGGCTTGTAGTTCTGGGAGTTGGAAGCCATTGAGATTCTAAGCAGAGTGATGGTGCAGAGATGAAAGTGAAGTTTGAGCAAAGAAGCTGAGGGACCAAAGACTGTCTGGGAAAGAGTAGAAGGAACAGCTACTATGAAGTCTGGGAAGCAAGAGGACATCTTGATTTTCTGAGATTTAGCCAGGAGGGTCATATAGACAAGAGTAGGATAAAAAAGGAGAGTTCTGGGAGATAAGATCAGGGAAGTAACGATGTGCACATGTGCACCCGTGTATATATAGGTTATTGTAAGAAAATGGCTCACTCTGGGTAAGCTGGGACTTCACTGAAGGGTTTTAGCAGAGGTAAACTAATTTAAATAACTGACTTAAGTAAATCTGAAGTATTTGATGTTGGAATAAGGTAAGAACTTCGCAGATACATTGTCAAGGGACTAGGTAAGATAAAAATCATTTTAGTGGAGAATGATTACAACAGTGTTGAGAATTAAATTACGACAGTGTTGAGAAGAGGTAGAAGCAGAGAGACTCTCTTGGAAGGTACTGAAATCCTCCAGGCAGGGTGCCTTGGGTGCGAGTGGGAATGACGTACATGGGAGAGGTGGCTGAATTCTGTGTTTATGGTGATGGTGAGCAGAATTTGCTGACTAGCTGGATATGGACTATGAAAGAGAAGGTAGAGACAATTCCTGGGGTTCTTCCTTGTGTTTAGAAGAGTGGAATTTCTAATAGCAAAAAGGGATGATTCTCAAAGAAGGATATTTCAAGGCTCAGTTTGTTTATTTTAAATTTGAGATGTCTATTAGTTTTAGTTTTCCATTGCTGTGACAAAATTCCTGAGAAAATCAACTTAAAGGAGTAAGGGTTTATTTGGGCTCATGGTTTCAGAGGATTCAGTGGACTCAGTGGTTTCCATTCAGGGTCATTTGACCTCATTGCTTTGCACCCATAGTACCTCTTCAGGGGTATGGCCCTCAATGTCCGAACTTCCTTCCACTAAAAACCCCACCCTTATAGGTTCTACTATCTCCCAACAGTATCATGGGCTGGCACCCAGTCCTTTAACACAGACCTTTGTAGAATATTTTAGATTAAAACCATAACACATTTAAGTGGAAGCATCAAGCAGGTAAATGAATACATGAGTCTAAAGTCTGGGTTAGAGCTCATAGTTGGAGATATAAAATTGAAATCGCCAAAGAAGAGGTGGAATTTAAAACCATGAGATTAAATGGGATCAGTGAGGGGAAAGGTAGAGAAGAGAAGCAGTTCATGACAGAGTCTCGGGGAACTTCAATGCTGAGAAGTTCAGAAGATGAAAAAACGTGAGCAAAAGGCCCTGAAAATGGGCACCCAGTGGGGAGGAGGACAACTGGAAGGCAGACAAAGACACTATTTCAGGGAAGGTGACCAATTGCCAACTGTTTTGAGATTTGTATTAAGCATTTAGATATTCCTCCAATATTTGGTGTTTTATGTACTAAAAAAGAGAAAATTACTATAATATAAACACTATTTTTGCTTTAAGGAGGGAGTAGGATTTTTTTCTTTATTGTCCTTTGAGAAAAATACTAGTGTGAATTTATAAGATGGGATATATATGATGCATATATGTGTACACATATATATATACACACACAGTGTTTATGTAGTAAGTGTTGGCGTAAACAGGTCAAAATGGAGTATTTAAAGTTTAATAATCAATTATGAAACTATCTTTTAAAGTTTAACAAAATTACAAGTGTTTTCTTTCCATCTAGGTGCAAATGTAGAAGATGCTTGCTATTTCTACATACTGATCATGTACTTCTGATTTTCAAAGGTTATTTTTTTGTACTTTTTGTACATTTGGGAAAAGAATTATTCACTTGCAAGTGTGTGAAATTCATGAGGCAAAGGGGACATTGTACTGGGTGATCTTTAAAGCCTCACCTACTTCAAAGGTTCTAAGAAAAAATGCTTATACCTATGGCCTGTATTAAGCCAAGTTTGATGGGTATGGGGAGTTAGCAGTCCTTCAAATAAGCTGGATTAACCCCACTGCCAATTCTCTTAGGGAGAAGGCAGCTCAGTCTTTTAAAGCATATAGTTCAACAGTGAAAGATTATAAAAGTCTTCAAGTCACAATCATTCCATATAGTAAGAGAATTGACTGTGATTTAGGCTTAAGAGTGAGGGAAATGAATTTTTAGTTAAGAGCCACAAAAGTCAGCACTATTTCATATAGTTTAAATAGACAGCTATTCTTGGTTCAGTGTAGGCACTCATTCAGTTCAGTTTCCTTGAGTTCAGAGGCAATAAAAAGATATACATTTTCTATAAATTCAATCCATTTTGGAACAGCGTATAATTTTTAAAGCTATTTTTTGTTTAAACTGCATAACTGCTAATTTTTCAATGCCAATTTTGAGGAGATACAACAGCTCAAATCCTCCCATGTCTGTTTCAAGACTCCAACAGAGAAAGCCTGAGACGACTCGATGCTGGAGCGGTCTTCTCGCTTTTCAGTCCTTTGCTAATGTTTCAAAGAGACTGTAAAGTTTGACAGGCTATTCTGAGAGTATTGGGTCAGAAGTTTCCTCCTCAACAATGGTTCCTTTGTTGTTTAGAATACTATAAACTGAATCTATCTGGACGCGTGCCAGAAGCTTGCCTCATTTTGAACAATTTTCTTCACAGTGGAAACTAGTGACGGGTTGAGTTTATCAAAATTGCCTGAGAATGAAAGCTGGAGAAAAGTAAATTTGAAGTATTCACTACGGAGCAGGTAGGGGCTTCACGGGTATCTACTTGAGGCAAGAATTAGCAGTCAGGTTAGTTAGCGTCTGAGATTCCAAAAGAAAATCCAGGGGCCTATTTTCCACTTCACTTTCGGGGAGCAAGATGCTTGCTCTGCCTGTGACTAGATGACCACAAGTGAGCTACTTCATTAACATGAGAAAAAGTTATCTGGGTATTTGAACTACACAGCAAAGGGCTGAATTAGGAAAATTTCCAAAAACTAAGTGTCTCAGAAGGGTTGCAGAGAGTCCCCAAGATTGCACAAATTCTTTGTGGTTTCGTGATTCTACCCTCTCAGGTTAGGCATGGAACTATTCTGTGTTGGGGTTCTGGTGTATTTCTTCACATGTTTTGTTGAAAAATGTGTTGTTAAATGTCCAGTTGCTTTGTTCTGGAGCCTGGGGTTCCTTCTGGTGAAAGGTCGGGCTGACCTGGATTCTTTAGCTGGGGAGGTGGAAGATATTTGCTGGAGCTCTAGAACCCAAAAGCCTTGCTCCTTAGTGGCTGCTCTGGTGTGTAACTATAGACACTGCTGAGCCTGTCCTCGGGCCTGCGTGAAAACAGGCACTTCTCTTTTTCTCTTTTTCTTTTTCCTTTTCTCTCCTCTTCCCTCCTCCCTGTTCTTTCTTTCCTTCTCTCTCTCTCTCTCTCTCTCTCTTTCTCTCTCTCTCTCACCAAGGGCCTCATTCATGTTAAGAAGCCACTGTACCACTGAGTTACACCCTCAGTCAATGATTTTGTTCTCTGGAAGACCCTCTGCCTAGAGTCTAGAAGTGCTTGGAGTAGAAGCAGGCTCCATAGCACGCAACTGCTGCCAGACCAGGCAGAGTGGAAGCCAGCTATGCACATTTCACCACACCCCATTCTTCTGGGGTGAGCTTGCAGGGACAGGGGTCCCCACAGGTAGGGAAAAGATAAGGTAAAGGCCTCATTAGATGTTATTAAAAATTAATAGGCAATTTTGACCTCTAAAACCCAGACAGCTATAATCAAATAGTTAGAAACATAAAGGCAGCTAGATTCCAACAGTTAAGGAGACAAAGGCAAAGAGACTGGTTCCAGGAAGACCCCAGGTAATCTGATTAACATAAAGAACACAAACCTCCCCCTTTATTTGATCCTTACATCTACATAACCTGGCCCTAAGGTACCCGCCCATAAGCTTGCCCTCTGCCAAAAGACAAAGGTCACGGGGCTGAGGGAAATCCAGGCAGAGGTGACAGACAAGCCCAAGAGCCAACCAGATCCCAAGGGCCGACCCAAAGGAGAAAACCTCAATAAAAAGGGGGTACAAGGAAATGCCCATGAGTATTTCACTTTCGGATGCTCCCTACTCGTTGGGTAGCTATCTATCATCTCCTCCCCCCCCCCCTTTTCACCACTTTTAAATAAATTGTCCTCTAAATAAATTGTCTTCTCTTAATTTAAACTCATTTTCTTTAATTCTTTACCATAGCTGGGTTTCTGATCGCTGGGAAATATATTTTCCAGCGGGGCAGCAGCTCCCAGTCCACCTCCAGACATAACAAGCTAAGGGCACTGGATGCAATGTGAGGGTTTTGGATGAGAGGAGTGTCCTCACGTTTACCTTCCTGATGTACTTCCCCCGCTGTTTGGGAGAAATTACAGCAGTCCCCCTTATGAGAGATTTGTCCCACATGCCTTACAGCATGGCCACATGGTACTGAAATTAATCTGCCCTTCTATGTTATATGTCCTGGTACCCTCTTTACATCACTACTTTTGTGCTTTGGGGACACGATTGAATAAAATGACGGTTACTTGAACACAAGCATTGTGATGCCACGACATTTGATAACAGATTGTTACGTCTGGAGGTGGACTGGGAGCTGCTGCCCCGCTGGAAAATACATTTCCCAGCGATCAGAAACCCAGCTACAGTAAAGAATTAAAGAAACTGAGTTTAAACTAAGAGAGGACAATTTATTTAGAGGACAATTTATTTATTTATTTATTTATTTTTATTTTATTTTATTTTAAACCAAGAACATGTATTGGTACATTCTACATACAATGGTCACATTCATTACATTTATTCTGTACCTATACATGATGTATCTTGGTTCTCCCCCCTCTCCCCCACCCCTCCCATCTGCTCCCTCCCTCCCTATTTACAGCAGGTTCATTCATCATTTTCCATATTTTCCCTTTCCCCTCTTTCCCCTGTTGCCTTTCTGCTTTTCCCCTTCTTTCCTTCTAGCACTCCTCTCCTCTGCACACCATCCTCCTTTTATACAATATCTGTTACACCTCTTTGTCCTTATTTACAGTTATGGTTTCTCATATCAGAGAAACAATTCGATGTGTGCTCATGAGTGTCTGATTTATTTCACTTAAGAGTATGTTCTCAAGGAACATCCATTTATATATGAATGACTCTAGTTTGTCCTTTTTTATGGCAGTGTAATACTCCATTGTGTAGAAAAACCACATCTTCTTCAGCCATTCTTTGGTTGTTGGGCATTTAGGTTGTTTCCAAGACTTAGCTATTACAAATTGTGTTGCTATGGACATGGTGGTGCATACGTCCTTGTGGTAGGACAATTTTAATTCTTCCGGGAAGATCCCCAGTAGGGGAATAGCTGGGTCAAATGGAACCTCCAGTTGTAGTTTTTTGAGGAATCTCCATATTGATTTCCACAGTGGCTGGACCAGTCTACATTCCCACCAACAGTGGAGGAGTGTTCCTTTTTCTCCACAGCCCCGTCAGCATTTGTTATTCGTTGATTTTTCCATATACGCGGTTCTTTCTGGAGTGAGGTGGAATCTTAACGTTGTTTTGATTTGCATCTCTCAAATGACTAGTGATGTTGAACATTTCTTCATATATTTATTTGCCATTTTTATTTCTTCGTCTGAGAAATGTTTATTCATTTCAGTTGCCCATTTTTGGATTGGGTCTTTAAATTTGGGAGGTTTAA